>JAHPZR010028430.1:0-15000 GCA_019787425.1 Platygyra sinensis
AAACAATTTCTAAAAAGTCTTTTTTTAAATAAATGTGACTTTCTGAAAGTAAAATTAAATGCTACCCAGCTTGGAAAACCAGTCTTTCGCAGTTACCAAGAGTAGTTTAATTGCTTATTTTTAAGATTAAATTCTCACAACATCAATCGTTCTGTTGTTAAACATGTGTTCAAAGCAGACTGCCATTTTAGTGTTGGTTCATTCTTAATCAACACAGTAAAGTACAGTAAACACACAGTAAACAACATTCAGTTTGGACGATTAAACTGCATAATACAGTATGCTGTTTGCATATTTGTAATTTAGGGATGTAGCTGAAAAAACACTCAGCCAGCTCATTAACAAGCCTAGTCGGCTTTTCTGGCTTTCCCATCTCCAACGTTTACTTATTTCTTTGTTCTCATGTCAATTTTCAGCCAGATTTAATTTCTCTTTCAGCCAGTGCAAATTGCCAGCAACAGGCTCTTAGCTACTTGCCTGAATATTGATTCTACAACCTCAGTATTCTGTGCATGAGCTCAAGTTAATAAAATACATACGCACAAGACCAGGAGCTCCTCTTCAGGCAACTTTTATTTGAGCAGAGATCTCCGTAAGCCCCGGCGACCGGCGAAAATCGCCGGCTAGTCGTCCTGTGCGCGCCGGCTACTCAGATCCAAATAAAAAAGTAAAATAAGTACTTTGTTTTGCATCCAACTGCAACATTTCCATTTGCGACGCCTGCTTTCCCTTGGGTAAATACATTAGGAAATAAATAAAGTTTTCCTTAAAGAGCCAAGTGTCCAAAAAATGTTTTTGACTGAATAAACTTGAAAGTTTCGTCGAGAATTTCGCCACAGTTGAATCTGCTTGCACACATCGATCGAACGTTCAGGAAACAAAACAGGCTCAGATTGCGAGGCAGCGGTTACCGATGAAAAGCACTCCATATAAGACAACATACTCTGTATTCCAACACGTGCAAAATGGCGGAAATTCCTCTGCCGGCTACTCCATTTTATTCTCCTTCTACTCAAAAATTTAGGGAGAACCCTGTTGAGCCTAAATCAAAGGTCTTTTGCCAGATTTGGAGCTAAACTCTGGAATTCCTACCAGAACAAATTTCGGCAACTCCCCAAAAGTGCCTTTAAAAAGCATGTGCATGATTTGCTATTCTTAATAATGGAGGCTGAGGATGATTATGTTGAAACCCCTATTCTTCAGTATAAAATTACAAATTTTACCTAATATATGTATAAAATGAATAGATTTTGTTAGACCTTAAACTTCATATCCTCCTGTTTTTGTTTTTGTGTCATCTTGTTTTTCTTTTATTTCTTTAATTTAATCTAATATTGTTGTATTGTTGTAACTTAATAATTACCAGTTTAACCACAGACTGCGTGTAGCTCTGCCCACTGTGATTAGCCTTTGCTATTTGTGGACGGAGACAGACTGTACTTTTTTGTATTTAGTGTGGAAATAAATAAATTGAAATTGAATTGAAAAAGAATATATCATCTTCTAAAAGCATAATATTGAGAAACACTTGAGGAAATACATGGTCACAAATGTTTGGGGTGTAGTCCAATGGTCTATGAGTACCTCTGAATAAAACAGCTGCTTTTCATTTGCTAGGTGTACAGTATACTCCTCTGCCAGCTGGTGGTTACAATAGCTTTCATATGCTTCTTCCTGTATTGGTATGTAGATGCCTTGCCTTGTTTCCTTGATCATGTAAAGGTCATTTTGGAATTTTGGGGACCAAAATTTATTTTTCAGTAACCAAGCATCACAGCATATTGTTTACCATGACCCTACAGCCAAACCTGTGGTTGCGACCACCTCTCCGACTTGTAAGCGACCACCTCTCCTTAGCAACCGGTTTTTCAAAATGCCAAAAGTTCTGCAGTCAAATTACTATAATTGTTAAGAACCTCTTTTAAGCAGCCAAAAGTGGTCAGTTTTTATTGTTTTGTACACATGAATTTGGGAGTCCACAGTTTTTTTGGTCTGCAAGCAAAAGATATAGTTGACTTGAAGAAAATTCATTTTCAGTTCTAAGGAGGAAACAAAACCTCCTGTTTCTTGAGTATAAAACTGTCATTAAGTGATTATTATGATTTCATAATCCATGAAATATTTTTGCTTGAGCCGATTGGGTTAAACACGTCATGTGATGGAATATTCCAAGTTTTAGCTGCCAGTGGGAAATATCCGAGAATATTGCCCAATTTTCCAAACTGTCCATGTTGCAAAAAAGGCTTGAAGGAAAATAAACACAATAGCCTCCATTTGGCATGAAAATATGCTTGGATATTTGTCCTTGGACATTATCTGTTCCTCGAAGCTCACAGTTTTCCTCGAGCTACGCTCATGGAAAACTGTTCACTTCTCAGAACAGATAATGTCTGCGGAGAAATGTCCTAGCATTTTTGGTGCCAACTGGAGGCTATTGTTTATATATTTAATATTTTTCTTTATCAGTGAGCCTGTTCGGGACTATGCAAGAACTCATGTAGGATTGTTTTATGGAGCATTGTAAGTATACAGTGTACACTGTAGTTATTACTAGGTCACACTTTGGACATTAAAAAGTTGTTTATAGAATATTGTAGAACTTTAGGTAAATCTTACTGCTGTGGCTGTAGATGAAGATGTTGGGTAAGTGTTACTGAGTTACTATTTACTAATTAAAAGCAAAGTGCACTTGGTAAACATTTGAAAGTGTTGATTTTCTTAAAATTTTTATAATCTGTATTAAAGCATGTTTTGATACCACTTAGCAGTAATTTTAAATAGACTTCTTTTGTTGTTGGTTAATGTCCAACTCAGTTAAAGTGCCCATATTGTCAACATTTTTATTTTCTTATCTGATTCTATATATCACCCAATGAACTTCTGTGAAAAAAAAATATTCGATTTGGATAAAATGCAACCTGTTTTAGAAGTTTTTAAAATGTTCAAATTTGCCGCCATTTTGGTCCACCATTCACACCAGTCTTCCCTTGGTTTAGAATAAGTTGTGACGTAGATTAAGGAACACGTGACTTCAGGCTTGACTCATCGCTTGTTTTACCTCTGTAAATTAAACTTTAGCAGTTCATACAAAATACTGGAAAGGAGCATTTTGCATGAACTATGAAGCTACATTTACAGAGGTAAAACAAGCAAGATAAGTCAAGCCTGAAGTCACATGTTCCTGAATCTATGTCACAACTCTGAGCATGTCGATGATGTGATAAGCAGCAAGGGTAGACTGCAATAAAATAGGATTTTCAGGTTTTTAAAACTTCATAGAAAATAGCTTTTTATCCAAATCGAAAAATTTTCTTGCCAAAGTACATTTCATGAAATGTAGGATCAGATGAGGAAATGAAAATTTTGATTATATGGGTACTTAAACCACTCTGACCTAGCTTTCGGTTTGCAAAACCCATCGGACAGCTGTACCTCACCTCTTTGATCCTACCTGACAGTTGCTGAGCCTTGTGTTTCCCCTTCAATTCATGGTGTACCCACTGTGTGCTTGGGCTATAACTGAAGGGGTAAAAAGGGTCTGTAACTTACCATTAGGGTTTAGATGTGGAAGAGGTACAGCGTATGGTGTGTTGCAATGTTTGGGTCAGTAGCTCTGCTCCAAACCCTCCTCAGGTTACATGTAGTTAACCACTTGTGCAATGTTTTTTACATGTTATATTAGGTATTTTATTTAACAAATAAAGAAGCCAAAGCCATGTATTACACTGTGATAAAACACGACAGACATTTGAGAACCCAAGGGAAATGTAGAAAGCACGAGCCGCAGGCGAGTGTTTCCTACATTTCTCGAGTGTTCTCAAATGACTGGAGTGTTTTATCACAGTGTAATACACGACTTAGGCTTCTTCATTTGCTTTATGATATAAATTTAACGCGCGCAAAACAATAAAACACGCTTTTTCTATGTTTTATACTCTGATAAAACATAGGTTTTTGACCAATCAGAGCACGCGCAGGGTCCAGTCTATGTTATAAAGTTCTATAAAATATATAATTGAGTGTTTCACATCTTGTGCTTACCCAAAGATTTAAATTTGTTTTGTTAGGGGTGTCACATTTGTCACCATGATTGCCATGGCTTGTTGTGAAAGTGTGAGGTTAGATGGTTTTCGTTGTTGATCATAACATACTTCATTTTATTATGTACATGTAATAGCTGTACAGATAAAGGATAAAGAGGTGTAATTTATCACAGATTACCCAGTATTAATGACAGGTGGCCCTAACTTGTCTTGGGTACCCATACTGTGTTTTCTGGAAAGAACTGATAGACTGTGGGATATTGTTTGTTTGGTCCAAGAACATTCACTGAACACAACAACCCAAACCTAAACTTCTTGATCCACAAGAACTGCAGTAATCAGGCAAGTCACTAGTCTCCCATGGGGTCTGGATTGATGTCTGTAAATAGCCTTAGTTAGAATTTTGAAAAAAGGTAGCTAGAAAGGTCCTTTCATGATTCAGTGAACCCTGGAAAGTCCCATTCACCTACAACCCTGGACAACAAAATTAATTGGTTAATTTGTTCAAAGAAATTGATTTATTTGTTCTTACATTTGCAGACGGAATTTCCCAACTAACCTGATCTTTCTTTCACTTTTTGTAAGTATACAGTAGAGTTTGCTTTTATTTCCAGGGGGATTTGACATTTTTGCCTATTTTTATGTCAAATGCTTTACCCAGGGGGGAAACACTGATGTCAAATACACCTTCCCTGGTTCTAAATTTTGTTTGATTTAAGATGTTAAAAATTACAATGCAATTTATTTCTTTGTTACTCTAAAAAGGTTAAATAAACTTTATATCTAATCACATGAGATCTTCTGCAATGCAGAGAGGGAACTTCCAGTCATAGTCATTAGTTGGGATCTCGAAGCCAACGCAGTACTGGTGGGAGCTAATCACGATTAGCATGAAATATTAATATTTCAATTACCTTATGTTGTGCTCTCTTTTGATACTCAGACTATCAATCGTTCATAAGAATAACACTGAGATCAAAACACTCACCTCCTTTAACAAATTCTTGAAATTCCCTCGATGCCACAGCCTTTTTTATGTCTTGCTGTATCCCAGGCCTTGTAAAGGCGGCCTTTCCCAAGCGCCTCTTCACAAGGTTTTTAAGTCCAACGCGATAATGAACATTCAGAAGTTAACAGGCAAATTTTGTACGATCACTTGTGTGTGAAGGGTACCACACAAAGCAACTTCCAAAATGGTGCTGCAATCCCAAGGAGCTCTGGATATAATTTCAAGATGGGGGGACTAGGCTCCAGGCTCCTGTAGATTTTGTCAAATTACCCCACCCTCGGGAACTTGTGTTATGTAAAATCTTTAACCATTCCTCACCCACGGGAAAAGAAATACTGCCAAATCTCCTGGGGTTGCCCCCCCCCCCCCCAGGGCTTAACATTGACTGGTGCATAACTATTACCTGAGGAGAGGTTTAAGCAAAACTTTCTGTGCAATGCTGAGCCTTGTTGTGGCCTTGCCACTATCTTGTGCTAAAGAATTTTGTGGCCATTCCAAATTAGTTAAACAAGTGAAATGATGCAGAGACCAAGAGCCGTCTAGATTACCAAAAAAGATTATAAGAACCATGAAAAGAGAAAGTTAGGTGCAAGCTGAAGTGTATTCTCAGAAAATATACTCCTAAATCGTCCAGATTGTGTGGCTCAAGGACTTACTATAAGTTATCGTACAATGTATAGTGTTCAATACCTTACCAATAACCCTGGACACCTTATTGAAAGCAATACTGAGAATTCATGGAATGAATATATAAATAATATGTCAATGCAAGGTACATCATTGGTGCGATGCACTGCTTGTACAGACAGTTGCAGACTGTCAGAATGTACAGTAGCAATTCATATTATAGAATCTCGTGAAAATTTTGCTGGGAAAACTTTGATAGAGCCACATTATTTAGCACAACAGCCACCAACAACAATATTGACACAACGCCTTTTAAGAAATTCATGACAAACTTAAAAGTGAAACCCAAAAGCTATGGAGACAAAACGCAAATGTCCATCGTTCGCGAAGCGTGAGTTGCCTTGTTTCCCATGTGATTGTTGAATTTCCAAATAGCAGACACATGTACGCATTGCGTACCTATTTTTTGGAGTGACTGGAAAAAATGTGATATCGTGCCTGTGGAAATGGGCTCTTTGAATATTGTTTAAAGTCCTTGAAAAGTCCTGGAAAAAAGTCCTTGAATAAAAGGTCATCAAACCTGTATGAACCATGATCTAATTGTTAATTAGTATCATTCTTGTATTTTTGTTTGTAGACACTTTGCGAGGGATATCTTCTTGGTGCTGTTTCAAGGTTACTACTGTATACATTATTAAATTTGGTTTATCCCATTGTGTGGTTCCAGAAAAATTAATATCCATACCCCCACCACAAAGAAAATTAAAAATTTTGAAGGGGGCGGGAGGTCAAAGACCCAGGAAATTCCAGAGGGAAGGGGGGGGGGGGGGTTGTATGATCGAGTTAGTTTCCAGAGGGATTCCAGAGGTCCTTTGACTCAATACAGATTTGAGTGTCGATCAAGCTGTTTAAAAATCCTTTCTTACCTACTAAGTAGAACTTTCACATGAAAAATAGTGGCTTGAATACTTGTATTTGACTCGCATTATATTGAAATACATTTTCTTTCTTCAAAAAGCACTTTAGAAGCTACCTAACAAATGCGAAGAACGTGCCGCAGTCTGTTGCCGATCTTGTTCGCAGTAAAAGTATGGTGTCAATTTCATCCACACTCATTTTCAATCCTTCAATGGAAATAATGTACCACATTTACAAAGGGAGTTAGTCGAGTAGGAAGGTAATTTGACAAGTTAACATTTTATCTTTTCTTTTATAGCATGTTTCACTAAAGTGCTGAATGCTTTCTTTGCGAGTATCTTCAGATATAGATGTTACAATCGATCAAGAATATTAGTAGTTATGCATGTGCAATGCAAATCGCTACATGTTTGGAGTGTTTACTTTTACTTTAACACACTTTCCTGCCAAAACTATTTTTTCCAGAGGGTATGGGGGGTGTACAAAATAGCAATGGAAATTCTGGAGGGGTGGGAGGGTTATTTTAGTGGTCAAAAAATGGAAATTCCGAGGAGGAGAGGGGGCTTACGTGAAATTCCCTCCGTGGTGGGGGTATGGATATTTTCTGGAACTACACATTATTTGCTTATGAACTCCTGTTTGGAGGATATTACTAGTTTGGATAAAAAAATAATGCATTTGCTGATCATTGGGCATGGTTTGCAAGTTTCTGAAAATTAATGTCAGGAGAAATACTTGTCATTGAAAATACACAGATAAAAACATCTTAACAGGATATAATAAAAAAAATATAGAACAGTTCTGAAGGTCTTATTTCCATTGGCTTTTGCTGGTAGTTTAAATAAATTAATACTAATGATGTGTGAAGTTAAATTTCTCATCATTCTGTTACTTATTTGCACAGTGTGTATGAGAAAGATGAAGTATTGATGGCTGTGGGAATTACTGCTGTAAGTTTGTAATGGAAAACAATTTTTTGAAAGTATATTATTAAAACAATTATTACAAATTTCAAAGAGTGTGTCAACTGGGAAGAACTTAAGATGATAATTTCTGCTGAGTATTTAAGCGAAAAAGGCAAAATTTAAGTTTCCAAAAAGCCTCAGCATGGCAATACATGTATTTTGAATAAATTTACAAACTTAATATCAAGACTTGAGCTGTCGAGCTGTCATGCTGCAAGAGAAAAAAAAAACTTCAAGTTATTCATATTTCAGTGAAAACAGATGTTTTGCATTACTTAAAACCACAATAACCCATGATTTTAGCATTCTTACGAAATTTCACATTAACCCTCTTCAGAATGCTGGGGAATTTAATTTTGGTGTCACTCAGAGAATAAACTCAAGTGAGAGTTGTTTGAAATAGTTTTCCAAAAGTTACTGTGCCATGGGAAGATTTCAAGTAAAGCACTTATTGGTCCAACTATGAGTCAGAAGAATCTGTCATAATCTTCATAACCCCAAACCTAAAGGGGTTGCTTTGAAAGTTACTAAAAAAGATAAATAGAAATAATTATTAAAAAAGGGCACAGTCACGGTATTTTGAGTTATTTTGACCATTAACCAAATTGCCATTAAATTGAAAGAAACCTGAAAATAATACTTTACAAAGATAGAAAAACACCAAAGAGGATGGAGAAGATTGACACAGATTACAGGGTTCGTACAGGTCATGGAAAACCTGGAAAGTCATGGAATTTTACAATTTCATTTTCCAGGCCTGGAAAGTCCTGAAATTTAGGTGTAGGTCATGGAAAGTCATGGAAAATCAGTATGTTTTCTATGAATGAAAGGCATTAAGATCCAAAGTTGAAAAATTAACTCGCAAGTCCAAAAATCAAATGTAATTTCAGCTGAATAAATGATTGTTTTGACACTACAGCCGGAGGGAAATAGCTTAACTTAGGTCATGGAATATTTCAAAAAGTCATGGAAAAAGTCATGGAAAGTCATGGAATTTTGACAGGTCATAAGTGTACGAACCCTGGATTACAAACAATGAAATTGAAAATTTTAGGCTAAACTTTTCAAGCCGTTTAACCGTGACTGTGCTGCTTTAAGAATTTCTTATAATATTTCCCTTGTTTTATTTCATAGGTTGTTGTTCTGGCCATTACTATCTTTGCATTTCAAACCAAGGTAAGGGACAGCACTGTTCTTTTTCCATTCCCTTGCTTTTGGTAACTAAGTAGTTTATTATCTGTTGACAAGAACGGTAACTGTCTCTGTGATAACACTGCTCATGTATTCTACTATAGCTGATGAATACTTAACCCTTTCACCACCAGAGGTCTCCCTTTGACGAGTAAAATCGTCTGGTGTTAGACAGAGTAAAATCTGTTAAGTCACCCGTGGTGGTTAAAGGGTTAATGTGCGGGAAATTTAAGTTGTTGACCAGGAATTGGCTTATGCTGAAAACTATGTTGATTATATATGTTGTGGGACACTAAGAGTATTTTTATGTTCTCACCAGTGCTTCTCTTTTTTTATGATAGTATGACTTCACCATGATGGGTGGTTTCTTGTTTGTGGCACTGATTATCCTTCTTTGCTTTGGCTTTTGATGATTTTCTTCCACAGCAGGGTAGGTATCACTGTCCAGAGAAAAAGCTCCAAATAAATTTTTAATTGTCCAGTAGTGTATCGAGAGTAAACCATTCTGAATGATGTGCAGTTTGATTCACCTGTTGCGTTGATCTTCATGCCCATTTAACAGATTTGTTACTTTGTGGCTAAATTGTATCACATACAGCCAAGCTTGCCTGTTACATCCAGGGCTTATCAAGCATGCTCAGTCATAACTGGTGTTAGTATCACCTGACTAGTAGAATGATGCAAATCCTACATTTTAATTGGCTACGCTACTAGAGGACTATTAGTAATAGTCCTTGAGTAGTGAATTTGCCAGTTTTGCTTTTACTTTATTCCCAAATAACTATTTCTTCAACTTGCATTTGTTAACTTTATTGTTGCCATTTCTGTCCGACAAGTTGGATGATACTTAAACAATTAGACCCAGTTCACCCTCAAGGGCCACGGGTCAACAGCCCATTTGGCATCGCCTCATGGGCAGCCTATTGACCCGTAGCCCTCAAACGGGTCTATTTGTTAGTTATGCCCTTATTGACAGCACTGATCGGCACTGATAAGGATAAAACATGTGTTACATGTACATAACAATTGCATTTATTTTGTGTCAGTGCCAAACCACACCTGCTGTATCTTGTATAGTTGTTAAGGCAGGGCTCTAAAAAAAATTGAATACCAGCTTGTCCTTGGGATAAGTAGCTCTCAAATTTTGCTTGCCCTGGGCAAGTTGTAGTTTGCTCTTTTAATAATTTAGTTGGCAGATGACTTAATTGCCTGATCCCTTGCCCATCGGCTGTGAGAATGAAAAGTTACTTGCGCAGAAGGAAAATCTACTTGTCCCGGGCATTGAGATTGCATGTTTTTTGAGCCCTGAAAGGAAAAGAAAACTACAGCTAGACTCTCGGCTAGCTAGTCTTGATTCTGCTTCTCTGATAAATTTGAACTTCTTGCCTGTTTCTTGGAACCACTGTCTCGCAAACCAGCATATCAATGTTGTGTTTTAGGTCCTGTCCATTGTTTATGCTTCACTTGGAGCTCTCATATTTGCTATGGTAAGTTTAGAAAACTTGTGCCTATTTCTGATATGACTGTTAATGTTTTAAATTGTTATGTTGAGCCACTGTACATGTACGTGTACCAGGGCCACTCTGCTGGATGCAATTTTTTTCCCTGGAATTTTAGTCACTGGGTAAACCCATTGCCTGACACAATTTGTGGAAGTGTGACCAAAACTGGAAAACATGGTTTTGTGCATGATAATTTTTACATATGGTGGTCTTTGTATTTCGTGCTTCAAAATCTATTTTGGAGTGTCAAAAACCTTACAGTTTGTTGGTTTTACTTTGCACTTGATAATCCTGGTGACTGGCCATTTTATTACAATATACTGTGTACACATTTGACCACATTTCTGAACACTAAGAGAGATAATAAAATTATGATGTGCAGTGGAGTTTCTATTCTGATGGACTTCGAGGTGTTCAAATACCGTGTGTTGTTTGATAGATCTTCTCAATCAAAACTAAAACTAAGGAGAAGACGGACAAATAAAATTGTGAAAATCTATGTTAATTAAGGACGGTGCCTACTATTGTTATTGCGCATACGGTCTGCGCGTCTCGAGACACTCGGATTTCCTATGGGTGGTGCTTATAATACAGGGATATTTTTGCGCGGTTCAAAAACTATGCGGAGAAAGTAGAACTTAGCAAATGCTCTTGGTATCCAAAAAGAAAATTGGGGGTAACCACGCATTTTTCAGAGATAATGAAGCTTCAATTGGGAAAAAAACGCCATACATTGCTTTGTATTTTAAAGTTTTTTACAAATATTGCTGATTAATTATCTTCGAAAAATGCGTGGTAACCCCCAATTTTCTTTTTGGATTTCAATAGCACTCGTTATGATTTGCTTTTCCCGCGTATTCAGTGAACCGCGCAAAAATACCTTTGAATTAGTAGGCACCGTCCTTAAGATCAGATTTTCAAACTCTGTCGCATGATTCCTTTGTTTAAACTTGATGAATTATTAATGAGTTTGAGAATGATGTGTGAAGTTTGTTCTGTTATAATTTTCTTTCAGTACCTAGTGTACGACACACAGATCATGATGGGCGGTGGCAAAATGTATGCCATCTCTCCTGAGGAGTACATCTTTGCTGCCTTGAACTTGTACTTGGATATCGTCAACTTGTTCTTGTACATCCTACAGCTGATCTCAGCTGCGAGAGATTAACAAGCTGTGCAAACTGCAGCCGGCTCCTTGAGATCAGCATGAAAGTTCTCATCAATGTTTCACTGCATTTTCTTATTTCTTCTTGGAAGAATTTGGTCTTTAGTCAGGTGGTTTCTCTTGAAGGGTTTTTTCAAAACCAAAATACAAAGCTATCCTGAATCAGAATATGGCAGAAGTGTAGCAGCTGTCGAAAGCTGCTTTTGTTTTATCATTGTAGCAACTGTCATTGTTTTAGGGCAAGGGTATTGTTTCTGTGGTTTGTTCTATTGTACTCTCAAAGGGTAGCAAGCCATTTATGCAAGACTTCACCAGAGCTGCTACATGGCCTAATTGGTGGCCGTGAAAAGTTGTTTTATTTTTTCCTGGGGTTTCCCATTTGAAAAGGACGTTGGTGCTCGTCAGAAATTTTGAAAAGAACCCCCAAGAGAGGTACCAAGATCTGGTTTTGTGGGCGTGGCATGAGCTCTAAGAGGTACCAATTTTAAAACAACACACAATCCCCTGTCAACCTTTTGTCGGCTCAGTAAAACTTCCCGCTCTGGACCCTTTAAGGCTAAACACCCAGATATGTCCAGGATTGAACGCTTATGAGATTCAAATTCCCTTTATGCCAAGCATCACAAAGTGTCCTTGTTGGTAAAAAGTCACCAAACACGCAGAATTCTGCCAGATATGAAGTACTAATTAAACAATACTTGCGTTCAATCCTGGCCATAAGTGTTAACTCCCTAAGAGTTACCAAAACTGCTTTTTAACCCCGAAAGGTACAACGAGTGTCCCCGTTCTTAAAAACGTTGATCCCTTAGAAAGGTCACTTTATTTTTATTTAGCACAAAAAAAAAATTAAATTGTAAAGTTAAAACATATGTAAATTGAAAAGCTGACACATACATAAATTGCTAAGCTAAAACTTACGTAGGTGACAGGAATCAGCCAGAAGCATTGCAGAACAACAGATCTCTAGAAATGATTGGCATCCTTTTAAGAGACGTGATGCATAACTTTGGCCTGGGTAGAAATGGTTTACATAATGAATAGTTTGAAATTTGACTCGGATGCCATTTGAATATTGCAAATACTCATTGCATATGGACTTCGTTAAGAAGGTCTGTATTTCTAGTTATTACTTTATTTATAGTTTCCCAGGAGTATTCTTGTAAGCTCTTTATTTGTAAGTGAATGGTTGTATTAGCTTATTATCGTCTGTTGAGCTGACCGTGTCAATTTTGATGAGCGATCGTTTTGAGCTACAGGTTATTCCTAGGTGTTCAAAGAGCTTTTAGTTTTTGCATTGACGTGCAAGTAAATTATCTTGTTATATAAGGTGTAGGAACCGCTCCATTTGGGTCTTATGCAAAGGCAGTTGTTTCTTTAGGGGTTGGTTCCTCGAAATCTCCACTTCAATAATGATCAGCTCTCTAGTTCATTAGCTGATGATAATTAAACCAAGTGCTCTCAAAGAAGCCTTTTTGCCCTTACACAACATACAAAGAGACTGAAGCTTGTGAAAGCCTGACAAAGATATAAATAGTAAGAAAGAGTTACATGTATTTAGAGAGTAAAAAACACAGTTTATGGAATGTTTTACTGTATGGTCTGGAACTTAATTAATCCATGTCAGTGAGGACAAGACGGCGAGATAATAAGCAATTTCCGAGTTCTCTTGGCCTGTTACAAAGCGAGTCTAAGTGCGAAACCATTCTTATGACTTCGATTTGCGTGAAAATGAAACTGCATGCAGAACTCATTTTCATATGAAAGGTTTCGCACTTAGACTCGTTTTTTCCACAGATCTAGAGGCACAAGAGAACTCGGAAATGGCCTATTGACGTCCTAGGCTCTGACGTCATAACTATGGACCGGGAGAATTTCCATTCAACCAAAATTTCGAGAGTTTCGAAATACGGACAGATCGTAAATTGTTAAGTTTCCGAAATGCGAACCATTCAACTGAAAATTCTGGGAGGAAAGTCAAATGGAGCAGAAATTCCTTCGTAAGTTTGTTCTCTTTGCAATTCCGAAAAATGCTGCTCCATTCGCCACCTGAAATTTCCGGAAATGGGAACTGGAATCTTTTTTTGTCGAATGTAAAGCGCCCTTCCTTTGCCCTATGCCCAAATCTGGCCCAACGATTGGCTGGATACATGTGAAGGAAGTGTCGTCAGCCCATACTATTGACCTCGGAAAATTGGGAGGCCAATAGTTTTCACTAATGGGGAGTAAATTCCTAATTCAACGGATTTTTTTTCCCAAACGCTTTGGTGCGATTTAGCAGGATGCAGTTAAGCAATTTATAAGCACTATAGAAAAGTTATTATGTTTTATTACCGTTAATCAGCTGTAGAATACAAGAGCGGCGTTTCCGTTATAGTCATTCGTCACTAAGATGCATTGCAATACTTTATTACATGGCTTGTGTTTGGAGCGATATAAAGCGCGCTCTGATTGGCTAATTGTCACTGAATTGCATGGCATTCTCCCGTAATGCCCACGGGCCGATTACGGGCTTGAAAAAACAAAGCAAAAAGTAATTAAAAAACCATCTTTATTTTTGTTGTTGGTGTCATATAAAAAACAACTTAATAACCTCGGCGGTTTAGCCTGCGAACGCAGACGTATTTCCGGCTGTCGTTGTCTCCGCCGAAACTCGAGCCACGAGAACGATTTCCGTGACGTCAGCGCTTAAAAACCAATCACATTTCACCTTGCATATCTGAAGAGGTACACACAGAGATCGTGCGTGGAGCTCTCGCAAACGCGTGTTAAAAAATTACAGAGGATGAGTTCAGGAAAGTTTTCGGGTTTGATAGCCTCAATAAGCATCAAGAGGAAGCCTTGCGGTTTGTTTTTTAAATCGAAGAGCGATGTTTTTGTAAATCTTCAGCTGGAGTTGGAAAGTCTGTTGTATTTCAGGCTTTGCCTATTGTGCATTCTTGTGTGGACCAACTCGTGAGAAGAACATTGTAATCGTTGTTTCACCGCTGATTAATTAACCTGATGAAGGACGGAGTCAACCGCATAAATCCACGTAGAATAAGTGCAATATCGCACTCAGTGTCAGGTCCGTGTTAGAGATCAGAGCAGTTGAAAATGGTAGAGTTGACAGGCTTAACACGACTCCCACTGTTTCGTGATGTGAGAAGAAAACAACCTAAAACATTTGCCAAACAAGATCATTATACAGCATCTACGGAATTTAATTCCAACACGGTAACCTGACGGTTGCAAAACACGGACGCCTGTTGGATGCTAGTAATGCAACAAAATAATGGAGGTGCTCTCTTCTAAGAAACTACAATAGCCTTGAAAGGACTCGGATCCGAGACCTGCATATAACCGTCCGTGATAAACATCATGAAAGATTATCCTGTAAGGTCACGGCTAATAAACAAACAAAAGATCACGGTAATAGGGAATCGAAGGCCACTGATCCGACCGATTCAATAGCAACATAAATGAGCCAATAAACTTAAATAAAAATTGCCACAGAGGTAGCAAACACAACGGCATTAAGATTCTACTTGAAGGCTCCACTGAGAAAGTAAATTATTCCGTTGAGCAGATCGAAGTCCATAAT
>JAHPZR010028430.1:17500-26859 GCA_019787425.1 Platygyra sinensis
AAAAATAAAAAATAAAAAAAAAAAAAGAAAAAAAAAAAAAAAAAAAAAAAAAAAAAAAAAAAAAATATGGCGGGCAACTCGAGGGCGGCACACGTCCGCGAAAAAATCTTCGGGGCATTCGGGGGACTGCGCGATGTCCCATTGATTTTGGGGCCTGTGTCCAAATGCCCTTGAGTGGCGGTATGAGGACCGCAGCAGCGCCGGGGGCATCTCCTGATCACAGCGTTTCGTAACACACTCTAGGCAGCCAGCTACCAGCACCATGTCATTTAAGGGTTTGGTCACAGCACGGCTTGGGACATGATGGCAGGCAGGTCCTGAGGAACACAGGCAGGTGCCGCGCAAGGAAACAGGCTTTGGTTTTCTTTGTGGTAGCGTAGCCAGGTGTAGGGCGACCTGTGGACGGAAGGAAAGTAAGGCAGAGCCGGCTAGAAACTCTGAATTCTATAAATAATAGCCCTTCTTCAGAAAAACGAGTCAGGACAATCAGCGAAGAGAAAAACCTCTTGGAAAACGTTTTAAGTGCTTCGAGTGAATTTTTTCCTGTATTATAGCATTTGTATAAGCAAGCTGAATGATGCACCTTTAAGCAAAGTTTAAACAAATTCTGTATATGGGGTTCAGAGCCACCTTAATTTTCCGAAAATTTAAGGTGGCTCCTGAATCCCATGTACAAGAATTTGTTTTGTAAACTTTTGCCAAAAGTTGCATCCCAACTTGCTTCTCAAAAATTCACAATAAGAAAAACATTTTTTACCGTGCCGTTTTTGAAATATGAAAGCGCTTAAAGCTGAAATTAGGGGTGTTTTTAGCAGGCAAAAGTGTTGCCTATGAGTAAACCGAATTGTGTCACGAAAATAATACCAACGTGTTCACCGATGATTGGGCAGTTTTATGATACCATGACTGTAGCATCAAGTGAATGAAAAGAGTGGTTTATAATGACCACAGAAAAATCTTAAGTCCTTCGAAAGTGCTGGAACAGGGGGGGGGGGGGTTGGGGGGGGGGGGGGGGGGGGGGGGGGGGGGGGGGGGGGGGGGGGGGGGGGGGTTTTAGGCCAGCTTTAACGCTTGTGCTTCGAAGTTGAAACGCTGCCGACGTTTACGCATTAATTGAACGTCCTGTGTTTAATTTTTGGGTTTTTAGTAGTACCCTGTGGTCTTTTCTTAGCTTTTGAAGCAATTATCTTGATGCAAAGCACTTTCGTACATAGAAAACACTTCAATCTTAAAATAGGACTGTGGACAGCTTCATTTAACAAAGAACCATCTCAGTTTTATAAGAAAAGAATTTCTGGGCATATCACACCTTCAGGAATGTAACGCAATGTCCCGTTCTTTTATTACTCACCTGTGAGTAGCGCCCGGTAAGTCGCTGGACTAGTGGCTGTGCTTGGCTAGTGCCGTGGCTTCCAGGTTTCGCCTCCTGCGCAAACAACTTCGTACGTAAACAGCATGAAAATGTATCTGCGTTATGAATCTGAAAGTCATACACCTTATTCCAAAAGGACACACATTTTAGTATTATCTTTTGTTTACTTGCAAATTAGCCCTTGTTGCCTCGTTCTTAAACTCGAAATTCAAAAGATAGTATTTTCCCTTTAAACGAGGCAACAGAGCTAATTTGCAAGTAAACAAAAGAATACTAAAATGGCGGGCCATTTTGGAATAAGGTGTATTGTTGTGTTACTTCATAGGTACTTTTTTAAGGGTATCAGTGTAACCCCAAACGACAACCTCGCGTAGTCGCCGCTTCACGGTCACACGTTTCATAAAACCCCCAATAAAGTATATATTTTCTGAAAGCATGATAATTGCAGATTCCGATTATTACTTGAGATAAGGCAAGAAATAAAACCCTTTCCTAAAATGGCGATCATTTTCCAAAAGTATGTAGTTTTACAAATTGAGTTCGTTTCTGGTCAGAATTTAACGGGAGAAAGCGAGCGACATCGCTACGTTTTCTTCACACCTTGATCTAAAAAACGGTGTCGGGGAATTTTGATTACTTGTCTGGTTTGTTTTTTATTCGCTGTTAAACTTCAAGTTTTCATAAAACACCCATTACCTTCGCTTAAATACTAATTACTTTCGAAGGAGGCCAAAAATAAAAATTCTCCGACACCGTTTTTTTGCCACATTATCGGGCAACATCCTTGCCAAATTTCAGCGAAAAAGGATGAAAACTCGCTGTAAACGAACTGAAAACGTGTGCCTCATTCGTTGAAATGCCAGTTTTGAGAAATAAAGCAAAATGTACTTGAGGGCGTTTTTCCCGTATAGGCAGATTAGATCTCAAAACGTGTGAAAAGTAATAACCTGTTGATCGATAAAGTGAGGGCTTCTCTTACTTAGACAATAGAGCTTGCATTTACAAATCATGCCGCAAAGAGGTCTTAAATGCTGTTTCTGGCGGGAAATACCAACAAAGCTCTCTGTTCCGCCGCTACACTCGCTGTTTTGGACGCACTGGATGCAATAACTTCACGATGCCGAAGGCCAAAACTAAAAGATCGATGGAGGAAGCAACGGAAATTTGAACGGCGAATCCGCAAAAGAAACCAAGCTTTTGGACATGAGAGTATCAGGATACTGAAGACCGCCTTTCATCATTAGCAGTTTTACTGTATACATGAGTCGGCTATTAAGAATGTCAGCGAAGTGCGTGCGTAACCTTGGCCGAACAATCGGCCGTGTATCGCCAAAAAAGTATTGTAACAGTTTTTCACTCCAGGCTCGGTGTTTTCTGGATCTTCCACAAATGAGGACAAATGAATGACTACGGCGAATCTTCTATAATAATAATGACATGGCGCCGTAAAATACTGGAAATACATTTTGTGAAAACTGGGAGCCTCGAAGGCAAACTGCTCTCAAAAGGAGCGGCTGCGACTCAAAACTGTTTAGAAAACACGACAGCGCGTAATTGGGAATATAGGACAAATGTAAATGGGCGGTTAGCAGTCGAATGGTTATTCCGTGAGTATTTTGAAACAATTGGAAGGTTTTGAAATATAATAATGTACCACTTTGGCTTCTTTACGTGTCTTTTAAAGGCACTTTAATTGATTATGACAAATCGTTGACAGCTTCCAATTAGAGATAATTTATTCATAAAATCGTTTTTCTTCCTTATTAACTTTGTCTAGGAGAAACCATTTTCGCAGAACTTTTTGCAATTAAAAGAACTCAATGAGATGGGGATATCAATAACTAAAATTTGGCAAAATTGTCGATTTTGGGGTACAGTGATACCTTAATTGGCCCATGCTGGGTGCGTAATGCCCGGTTCAAACGTCGAACTTTTCATGCACCAAACCTAATACCTATTTGGGTCAACCCGAATAATTAAGTTCGGCAGTATTGATTCATACGTCGAACTTTTCATGTACTTAATAGCAACATTAGGTTCGGTACATGAAAAGTTCGACGCATGAACCGGGCCTAAGGCTTTAAATTTATTCTACGTAAACTACTGAGCTGGCCAGCGGTATGAGCCCTAGCCGGTTTTTTTTTTGAGGTCTCCTCGCCCTATGCAAATTATTTTGTTATAGTATATGTTTCTTTTCATTTCTGGTAATTAAATATGAATGATGATGATGATGATGATGATGACGACGATGATCACGTTCTCCGAGATTTTACTGTAAAAATCGCAAACTTTCATATTAGCCAATCACAGATCTGATTGTTGTTGGACAGTGGTGAATCTGGATCAGCGCATGTTTTCATCAATGAGGCTTCGTCTTTACCAACTTTTAAAAATTACTTGGTTCAAGTAAGTTAAAGTATAAACAGCCAGGCCCGTGTTTTTGGAAAGGTGGATAACGCTATCCAGTTTACAAACCGCTATCCAAAAGATAGCGTGGTTTGTTTTGTTAACACTTAGTCGTTACACTGACCTGAGGACAGGGAGTTGCACATATCTGGGCGCAGTTAGCAGGGCACGAGGCAGCGGATGGTGTAGCTACTGTGACAGAGGTTGATGGTGACGGCTTGACGACTTGCACGCCCGTGACCTTAGCAGTGCAGCAATCATTAGGGCAGATGGTTAGACAGAACTTGAGACAGATCGGTGAACATGGCTTCTTTGGCTTTACAGTGGCGGGTTTCGGGGGTACTACCGGAGCTACTGTTCCAGGGCTGCTAGTACAGGGATATCCCGGGTATCCAGGGTATCCTCCGCACCCACCTGGAGGTCCCATCGTAATGTAATTTGGCGGTGAAGGGGCGGGATATGCATACGGCGTTGGTGCGGGGTAAGGTGCGGGTATGAATATGATATGGGTATGCAGCACTGTGGTGCGCATGCCGGATTGCATGCGGGGTTGGGACGAGGTGGAACTGGCACGGGCCTTGGAGGTGGAGGTGGTGGCGGCGGTGGCGGCGGTGCGGCGGTGGAGGTGGTGGTGGTGGCGGAGGAGGAGGAGGAGGAGGAGGAGGAGGATGGAGGCATGCAGCAGGCTGGTGCACAGGATGGCTGACACATTGGTATCGGAGGATATACCATGGGCATAGGAGGTGGAGGAGGTGGTGGTGGTGCATACATTATTATAGGAGGAGGTGGAGGGGGTGGAGGATAAGATGGAGGAGGGGGAGGGACAGGCATAGGAAGACTACCCATCCCCGGTAAACAACATCTGTGTTGAATACATATCGGTGTACATTTCTTCCAGCATTGCTGTAAACATGCTCCTCCCGCAGCGGACATAGGCGCCATTGGAGACTGAGCCGTGTTATAGGGGTGCTGATAAGGCTGGTACCTCATGCGTGGGTACACGGGGCGTCTTGCCACAAGGGGCCTCCGCACGGGCGCGGGGAGTTTAGCCGGAGCAGGAGCTGCTTTGTCTTGATGTTTTTTAAGGCTCGGCTTGGGAGAATCTTTCTTGGGCGTATTAGCTGCAGAAACAAGAAAAATAAAAATACGAGACTATTACAAATGCACTCGACTGCATGGAGCCAATTTTGAAATTCATGGTGGCCGCAAATTTACTACAGTGCTAGCTGGAAGAATTTGATTATTTGTCGAGACTATTTTACGTTAATTAACACCATGCACCTTGTTTATTTTTCTCGTCTTCTTTCTTGTCAACGGCAGCATCCTTCTGCTGTTTGCTTTTTTCTTCTTTTTCATCTTTTTTCTCTTCGCTCTTATCTGCTTTTTTATCGTTCAACTCCTCTGGTTTACGTTCTTTTTTATCTTTCTCTTGCGGCTCGTCTTCTTTTTGATTCTTCTTATCTTCGTTCTTATTTTTATCTTCACGATCGTTCAACTCTTCCTGTTTATCTTCTTTATCATTCTTCTGTGCTTCATTTTTATCGTCATTTTTGTTCTTCCGTTCTTCATTGTTATCTTCTTTCTTACTGTCTTCTTTTTTGTCATCATCATCATTACTAACATCATTATCTTTACCCTTCTTTTCCGGCTTTGCGATCTGACTCCTCACATCTTCCAGACGAGAGATCTGCTGCAAGGCTGGTACACTTCTCTCTCCTCGTCCTATAGAACAGATAGTTAGAGTGAAAAAAAATGTTACATAAATAAGGTGGATACAGGAATTTTCAAGGGAGGGGTGACTGGTGCCTCAGAATCATTGGGGTAAAAGGTAAAGTCTGCATACGAGCCAACTGAGGCCCATCAGACCGGAGCTTATCCCGGTTTTCTATAGCATGAAGTGACAAGGAGTACTTCTACTCCCCCCCCCCCCCCCCCACCCTCTTAGCATTAAGTTTGCCGGTACCCATTTATATAAGAGAGTGTCTTGCCCAAGAAAACAACACGATGTCCCCGGTCAGGGCTCGAATCCTGACCGCTCGCTCCGGGGTTGAGTGCACTAACCATGAGACCACCGCGCCTCCCAGAATCATTGTAGCATGCATGCCCCCAAAATGTAGCAATTTCAGAGTTGAAACGAAATTTCAAAACTATTGCACCAGAAATATTAGCAACGCCACAAAGTCGAAATTACATTGAGTACCTTTCTAGATTATTTATCTTTATTTATTCTTTGATATTCACAAGTTTTATTTTTCATTTCTTTAAATTTTAGCTCCTTCAAAGAGGGTTGGCTAGCCACCTAATCCCTCTCCCCACCCCTCCCATAAAAAAATACTAAATCCTCCCCTGCATTTAAATTACAACCAAAACAAGCCACAGCGCTTCGGCTTTGTTGGAAGCAGCGATTTGAAACTTCCGACCTGCGTTTAAATCTTACCAAGAGAAAAATCACAAGCTGTAAATTTCCTCATAAAGGGACGCTATCGCGGCGATTTTTTGCTGAACTTTTGGTCAAAACTACAAAAATATTACGAATGAACACTCTCGCTCATACACGAATAGCTCCCAGAGATACGAAACAGGCACTCGATGAGTACGTGTGACTATTGCGGTTTGAGTTGTTTCTATTGATACTCAAGCGCCATGTAATCTATGTAAAAGGGAGTTACTAGTTGCTATTACAGGGACCACCTGTCTTATTTCTTGTTAAAGCAGCACCTTCACGAGAAATAAACTCGAAAATTCAAACCCAAAGCAACTCTATATTTTGAAACGTTAATAGAATAGTCTATTACTGTGTTAGTGGACTTGAGCAGGCTTTAACCGGTTACACCTCGCATGCGCAAGGTTGCGATGCAAACTGAATTGAAATTTTTCACAAATTGTTTCAGACTCTGTCGTTCTGGCTTGGAAAATGCTAAAAGCCCGTGAGCAACACACTTAAGCAGGTGCAAATTGTAAATGAGAATGTTAGCGTTAATATATAGCAACTGAATAAGTGAATTTGCTTAGACCCCAATCCCGGTCCCTGATTAAATGTTGGTTATAAAGTATAGCCAACATTGCTGAAAATGGCACAGGTGTCCCAAAAGTGTTCTTTCGTGTAGTTGCTGACGAGTTACGTGACGGAACATATGTGTTCCCCCCCTTATCCCACGGGGAACATTGAACCAACAAAATGATACTGAAATGTGATTACTTGTCCTAATTACCGAGAGGCAAGAATTGCCTGTACAAAGCACGTGATTTTCTCGTGGTAAAAGATTAAACTGACTTTTCGAAGAATGTTTTCTTGTTTAGCTAAGCCTTCAAAGTGTAACCATATTCTGCTACAGTTTCCTAAATATTTTATTAGCAGCAGTTTGTGGAAAACCATCATCGATCACAGTTGTAGAATAAATGAGATTTCATCGCTGTGATAAGAATCAAGAATCTTTCTTCAGTGGCAAAATACATTTTCTGCCTTAAATGTCTATTGCTAAGTCTATCGATTTAAAAGATCTTCCTTTGAACTTTTGTTTAACTATCACTGAAAGGGTTTGCTTTTCACCGGACATGGTTTAAACTAGAGGTGTTATCGCATATAATTGCATTCAACTCGTCCTTGACCTCCGAATTTGATTGACTTCCTATGATCAAATGTCAACTTATTAGCAGCTGTTTCTAATGACGGATTCTATTCATATCTCGTAGCGCTACTAACAAATCATCGTTAACGTAAATATTTTAAGCTTTAGCGGACGGAGATCACTGCATAAATTTTAGCTTCACCAACCCCTGTCAGTCGGACTTTAGATAGGTGCATTTACTTACAAACGATTCGTTCTACTTTCATGAAAGTATATGATAGAGAAAACATGTCTCCAGCTTTCTTTGTCATAAATGATCGATTTTAGACCTATTCATTCCAAAAGCTTGGAAAAAATCCCCCTGACTTGGCCACACGAAGTAAAGCATTAAATAACTTTGATATTTGACGGGTGATAAGTAACTTATTACACGCACCTGATTCGCGATTGTTTAACTTTGCCGACCTCAGGACCGTGACCGCCACGCCGAACAGAATCGCTGAAGCAAGCCATAACTTGGCCATCTTGACAGCCTAGATCATCTGAAGCGAAGAAAAAAACTCCAACGTTACAAAGTGATAAATCAACAGGTGCCAAATATTGACCTACGCTCGATTGTCAGGTCAAACACGAGACAGACAAACGTCTCAAATGCGCTCCAATTTTACCTGAAAAACAGAAAAATTAATTTCAAAACTCTTACCCGTCGTTTGTTTCTATTTCTTCTTGACGCTAAATTGAGAAGTAGAAAACATTTGCAACGGTTCACTGATTGCAGCCCATGTGCATTACGTCATCCAGCACGGCGGTTCCTGTAGGTTCGTTGGCATTTGCAGACCGGATAAATAATATTGGGCAAAAACGCTTCTAAACAGAAAATAACGGGTTGTTTGCTCTTCGACATGAATGTTTTATACGCTGAGGAGTGAAACTGCAGGTAGTGTTTGGTACGAAGAGAAAAATAAAGGATTTTGCCAAGAATTAAAATTAACAAGGGAAATTTATCCTCTTCCAATTAATCAAAGAACGTTTCTCAAAAAAAAAAATTGTCTTGCTATTGAGACAAGGAAGAAAGGAACAACATAAAGTCATACAAGTGAAAAAAAGTTCTTATTTTCATAACTACTCAATTAAAATCATCAACAGTTTCACAATAAAAATAAAGCGTAAAATTATAGGTTCTTTAATTGAAATCGAACTTCTGTTAAAAACCCTTCAGGGCTGTAAACATGGACAACCCAAAACTAAGTTCCTAAGCCGATTGTATCACATGTCGGCATCTGGAATTTGCCGGCAATCGAGAGTCCCTGGGGACCAGTTTGTGCGTCGATCTTCAGTTGAATTTTTAGTGTTTTAGCAGCTGTTGACTGGTTCTAGTCCCCACTCCTAACCCCGGACTCTTTGCAAGAGGAACCACGCCTAGTTGATAGAAGAAGGTGTGTAGCAGCGATATTTGAGACTGGCTAATCTCGCACTCAGTCCCCTTGTTTTGCTCACCAATCTGATTGGTTACTCAAGGTGGCTGAGCAAAGGTTTTGAGTTATGTATTGAATGGGGTGGGGAGGGGGGAGAGTACTACCGTAAATTTCGGATAGAGGTGTGCCACGAAGGCATGTTTTCGCGCCAATTGGAGGCTATTGTGTTTACTATCCTTTAATACTCTTCGCAACACGCGCGGTTTTGTGACGTAATTCTTTTAGACCAATCACGTCAGAGTGAAAATATTTGATGGATTAAAACTGCTGATATAATTTAGGTGCCCGTGTAAGAACATATCGAACAGTGGCAAAAAATGATACCCTATTTAAGGATTGGGAACCTTGAAAACTATTCCTCGGCAGAAATCTTTAAAGCATAACTCTCTTGGGGTTTGATTTTTTTCTCTCCAAACTTTCTTTCGCTCGATACTCAAGATAGAACATGCAGAAATGGAAGGACCATGGCACAATTTAGAATGACGCTTTAATTTTGTACCTGATTAGGATACAAAACAATACTATTTATTATTCGGC
>JAHPZR010028433.1:0-30000 GCA_019787425.1 Platygyra sinensis
CCGTGGTCAATTACACGACGACTCGAAAAGAGTATCAAGGCTCAGGCCTCACCCTAGTCGTCAATTACACACAGGCTCCCCTTCTCCATGGAAGGGGGTCCAGCCACTGGAACCCCGAAGGAGCTATGCCCCCCCCCCTAACTAGAACCACAAAATGCAGTCCTTGTCTCAATGGACGTTACGAGTTTATATACAAATATACCGCAGGAAGAAGGTATCACGACCATATGCCATGCATATGACACATTCTACAGGGGAACGCCCCCTATACCAACACACTATCTTAGAGAGATGCTGAGACTTATCTTACAAGAGAACTCTTTTCAATTCAATGGAAAAGACTTTCTCCAGACTCATGGTACAGCTATGGGCACTAAAACAGCAGTCTCTTTTGCTAATATTTTCATGGCTAAAATTGAGACAGCAATTATCGACCAGCACAGTACAAAGCCGTTGGTATGGAAAAGATATATCGATGACGTGTTTTCCCTATGGGACACTAACAGAGAGGAAATAAACAACTTCATTGAGCATGCAAATAACTACCATCCTACAATAAAATTCACTGCTGATATTTCTGACAAAGAAATCATCTTCCTCGATACATGCATCTACAAAGGAACACGATTTGAAAAGGAATCTATCCTTGACACGCGTACTTTTTTCAAACCTACTGAGACATTCCAGTACACGCATTTTAAATCCTGTCACCCACCCGGAGTCAAAAAAGGCTTCGTGAAAGGTGAAGGCCTGAGACTACTAAGAACTAACTCTTCACAGGAGACTTTCGTAGAAAACATAAGAAAATTCAAACTACGCCTTCGAGCGAGAGGCTACCCAAACAACCTTATACATAAAACACTCTCGGAAGTCAAATTCTCTGACAGAAGGAAAGCTCTCCAAGAAAACACAAGAGTACGCAAAGAAATATTGCCCTTTGTAACGCAATACAACCCATCTGTGCCTAACCTAAAACAAATTCTAATGGAGAAATGGCATCTTATAGAATTACAACCTAAACTTAAAGAAATGTTCAGGGAACCTCCGATCATTTCTTATAAAAGAGGCAGTTCATTGAGAGATATATTGGTTAAAGCCAAACTGTAGTTAATCTCTTTAACGCTACATGTAGAGAAGCAATTACATTCATACGACACGTTTGCGGGATCTGTGAATGGCCTGTCACTATTTAATTACCATCGTGGTGATTTTCCCGGCCAGTTCTACGGCGTAATAAGCCACCGAATGAAGTTAAACCGCCCCGTCGTTGTAACCGGTTGAAGCATTGAACCAAACAACGACTTCGATCTCCATGCCAACTCCTCTCCTTCGTCTGTTTTCCCCCCGGGGGGGGTACTTGACTAATTTTTGGGTACAGGGGTGCCGCCGAGGGTTTGAAATCCTGACCCTGTTTAGGACAAAAATACGCTAAAAACCCTACCCTGTGTAGGACAACAACCTCCATTTTAAGACCCTGTTTAGGACAAGCGACAAAATGCACACTCGCTGGTTTTACAGGAATTTACACTGTTTAATAAGGCATTCAAATTGAAGAAATCATGCTCGATGCGTCTAAAACCAAGTTGTTGCGTCTCTACACTTCAACTAAACAAAAAGCAGTCAAGCATTAAGCTCTAAATTAGCGTGGCAAAATGTCGTCATTGCATCTATAGAAAAGCGATTTTTTTTAATAGCAAATCAAAGAGGAATGATTTCTTTAATTTTTGAATGATGAATAAGAGGAACTTATTTTTGAGGTTACTTTTACTTTGTTTAAACTTTTACAGAGAAAAATATCCCTAAACAATATATATACCAGCGGGATCCCTCATGTTTGTGCGACACAGTAATATCTTTCTTTCATCGCGTTATCCAAGACAAAGAAACTAGTAGTAGTAGTAGTAGTAGTAGTAAACTTTATTTCAACTCGGATTGAAGAGTAGCGCGTAAGCACTAATATCTCCGAGAAGTACCTAGACCTACCATATGTCGGTTTACCCAGTTGATATTGCGCAAATCAGGAAAAAATGCGTCGCTTTTCTGCCGCTCGATCGCATGCTCTTTCAACTTCTCGCAGGCTCCGGGTCGCAGGCTAAAAAAAAGAAGAGACTGCTCGCAGTCTGGGCTAAAGTCTCTCGGCTCGTAATAACATACCCTGTTTAGGACAGGTCTAACCTGTTTAGGACAGAAGCAAGTCGAATTGTATACCCTGTTTAGGACAGCGAGGCCAAAAAACCATACCCTATCCAGCGGCACGTCCCCGTATAGCCCAAATAAGGGAGTACCCCCCCCCCCCGGGGGTTTTCCCTCACTGCAGCAGGTCAAGGTCTTAAATGAACTATTCCAAAGGAACATCACATCTTCTCGTTTGATTGGAAAGAAGCTTTTTGTCTCAATTCGATAAATTTCTCTAACTAAAGGTATAAGCGCACAGGGGTCGGTAAGCCCAACGCACAGTAAAGCGAAGCTTACATTTCGTCATCTTGCAAACGAACATAAAATCGCTCTACAGTTAAAATGAAACATCGAAATTTGGTGCAAATTTCTGACTGCCGGTAATATAGACCATTTAACAGGGAGGGACGGCGAAGCCAAACAGAGGAGAAAAAGTTGACGGATCCTCACTGTTCGTAATTTACACAAGCATCACCGATGCGTTCTGATTTGTTAAGTTGCCATAAAATTGCTAGTATTTCTGGGGCTTTTGTATTTTAATGTCAAGAACATAACCATAAAATCGCTAGTATTTCTGGGGCTTTTGTATTTTAATGTCAAGAACATAACCAAAGTTTGTAAAAAAACAATCCACGTGCGAACCTCAAGCGGCCATCTTTATTCTACAATAATACGTCAATAACTTCAAGTCGGTAACAGTGTATATGGGGAATTTACTTGTGTTTTCGCCCGTGCACTGTGTAACACCGATGTAACCCTGATACAAGATGCCTATTCAAAAAACTAAAATGAAACCATCATTTCTTAGGGGAATTTAGTTATGTTTTCGTCGGTGTAACAGTGTAACACCAATGTAACACTGTTACAAGATGCCTAACCAAAAAACCTTTCCCTAAATCGGGCAGCATGTGTTGGAGTATGGCCGCCATGTTGCGCGACTCCGTCGCCGCCATGCCATGAGTATGGGGCTTCGCTTGGCGGTCCTTGGGGCGCGGCCGCGGGTCCGCCGGCCCGCCGGAGCTTCGCTACAAGGAAAGGTTTTCGGGTCAGTACATTCTGTGCTACCTTACATGAGGGAGACATTAGAATTGAAAATGGCGGGCTAGTTTTCGGGAGTGAGCGACGCTATAAACATGGTAAACAAAGTGAATTATGACTGACAAAGATAACGACTGGAACATACCAAGTAGTGATGGCGAAGAAGATAGTTCTGATGCTGCGCAAAGTCAGGGGGAAGGAAAATGGGAAATTCCTTTAAAAGTTTTGCTACTTTACAGCGAAATCGAGAAGAACGGGTTCATAGAATTAAAAGTAAAAGAGTGTAGAAGCGGTGAAATGTTAAAAAAGCAAGAACCCTCAAAAGAGAACGATGCAACCAAGGAAAACGCTGGTCCAGAAACTACCGGAAGTGATGAAACCGTGCCTCAAAATCTAGAGAAGGAAAAGTGAGTTTATAAATGCTTAAACAATTCTGACTTCTCAGTAAAATATTTTGTATCAGCGTGGACTGTTTAGATTACCTTGCTCACAAAGCTTAAGGCAAACATTCTACAGTCTTCGGTCTTCATTTTATCCTCAGTCTTCATTCTATCCCCTGCATTTTAATCTGACCAAAATATTTTGTTGCAGTTGAAGGGGTGGCGAATGGTAAAATCCGAGACTCGCCGGGACGCCGAGATCTAGTTATAATCCTAGTTAAAAATCCGAGCCCGAGTCTCCTTGGTAAAACGTTTCGAGACTCGAATAAAGGTAAAAACAAACCATGCAAAGACGAGACTTCAAGACTTCTCGACGGATCCTGCCAAAATTTTCCGAGATCCGCGTTTTTCTAGGTACCATTCGCAATTCGCCACCCCTAGTTGAGTATGGGAACTTTGACGAGCACTTTAATTTAATTTATCAGATCTTGAAGTTGATGGGGACAAAATGATTACAAACGTGAAATTCTGACAGTGGGCTACAATAGTGTCCACCATTGCCGGATTTCATACGTCGGGGGCCTGGGTACAATCGGTGTATTATGGGATTAACAACACAAGACCCATATATTCAGAAAGAGCACACCGAGCTTTTCAAAATCTTTAAGTTTCGTGTTAATTAGGCCAATATTGAACAAGATACAGCCATTCAAAAACGTAAAAATTTAGTAACAAATGTATGGATTGCCGGACACTTGTCCGGAAAATGTATGGATTTCCGGACAAGTGTCCGGCAATCCATACATTTGTTACTAAATTTTTAGGTTTTTGAATGGCTGTATCTTGTTCAATATTGGCGCAATTTACACGAAACTTAAGGATTTTGTAAAGCTCGGTGTGCTCTTCCTGAATATATGGGTCTTGTGTTGTTAATCCCATAATACACCGATTGTACCCAGGCCCCCACGGTATGAAATCCGGCAATGCACGTGATTCTAGATGTAAAATGCAGGGTCTTGCGGGGGAGGAATTGTGTTTATAACCTTTTACTTTACCACAACCATGGAGCATATTAATTTTGTATCTTAGATGGTCTAATTTGGTGCAAATTTAGTTTGTTTACTAAGCTCTGTCAGGTTCAAGGGAAAACGGTTTACCTGCTGGTAAATCTGTTAATCAACATAAGCTCTGCAGTATTTGATACCTTCCTTCAGCCCACTGACTTGTGATGGAGATATTAATTTGGACATAGTGTTAAACTTAATTCCCAGAGGATGTTGCATGGAGCCAGGGTGCAAAGATATGAATAATTTTTATTTTCAAGTGGTAAAAATACTATTGTACGAATAGGTGTGCAGCAAGTGAGTAAAAAAGATTTTTTTCCAAGAGGACATACATGGTGATGGATTCTGCAATCTGATTGGTTCTTAGCGTTGTCTGGATTTTTTTTATCTCTGACTGTGGTCACAGGCATGATATGTTTGTGATAATGATAAATGTGATCTGAGAGAGGGTAAAAAAGAAAAGTTTTTTACCTGCTTAGGGTCGGTTATCATTGTGAAAAAGTCTGAATTCAGACTTGAAAATGCTGCCCAAGGCCGCAAATGAAACAATTGCCTAATTTTTATTACTGATGTATATTGTTAAATTTTATTGTAAATCATACAACCTGCCCTGATTAGCTTTGCTATTTAACAATTGGTTCATGCTTTAGCGTGCACTATCGAGTTATGGAGCACGCGGGAAGTTTGGAGAGCACGAAAGAAGCGTAAGAGTTGCCCGAGGCGTAGCCGAGGGCAACTCTAGCTTCTTGAGTGCTCTCCAAACTTCCCAAGTGCTCCATAACTCGATAGTGCACAGCTAAAAGCATGAACCAATTGTTTTATAACATAGCCGGTGAAATTGTGCATAAAATCCGACGCGAATAACGGACAACAATATCAGAAGTGATTGTTCGCGGTAAGCGAAATAAACAAAATAGGAATTGGTTTTATTTCAATCTTTCTTTTGAAAGCTCGAGTTTCATATTTAACAATTTCAAAACGGAAAAATTTAAGCTTACCTTTGAAGGATGAAACAGACCAGTTTGTAACTTGTTTGGTTTTACCAGAGTGTCTTTCTGTCAAAATTGCATTTCACCCTCGAACAGTGAAGCGAATCGTGATGGCGCCGATGCTGAGTCTCCTGTTCCGTTGTTTTTCTCTTTTTCTGCCTCATTTAAGAACTCCAGCCCAAGAGAAAAGGTCGGAAATTGTCTTTGTTTTGGGACTGGTGGGTGGAGTCTCTGTTTCTATCCATTATTGTCGCGAAATATCTGAATATTTTTCCCCACGCTAACAATGGCCGCTCGCGCGAAAAAAAATTTTTCTGGCAAAGCGATTTGCTCACGCCATCAGCGCGAGAGTGCACCATCGGGATTTTAAGCACGCTTACGTATACTAAATTTGATTGCGTGGCTCTGCTAGCTATGTTATAAATGCGGGTTGTTTGAGTTTATAAATCTGGACATTTTGTGAAAATTAATTTAATAAAGTGATGATAATGATGATGAATTGAAGGACCTCAGTCACAGTTATCCACTGCACAGACCTCCCAGCTGGCAAATGACATACATGTATATTTAACAAGAGAAAATAAAATTCACAACTTTAAACCACCAAGTAATTTTAAAAAGGCTAGTCTGTAAATTACACATGTATTGCCACGCATCCCTTAGACTAAGTTAATATTCTAAACATGTGTTATATCTACACTTGTCTACATTTCTTTAACAGGACACTTGAACCATCAGCATTTGATTACACAGAGGAATCCATTGATGAAACTTCACATATTACGAGAAAAATTCCAAAGACTGGTAGGGTAAAATACCTTTTTGTGTTTTTATCAATTAACTTTATAAGTCCACAGTTATGTATTTCAGGAAAAAATTGAATTAAAGATATCAGTTAAATGCACAGTCATCTAGTTTGAGTCCATACACACAGCTTTGCATGTTTCATTTTGTTTTCTCCACGGAGGCTTCCTAGCAGGCTTTTAGCCAGAATTTGAAAAGTAGGTGTCCAAAATGTGTTAAAGGGCCTGCTCAAATGAACAATTTATAAGGCAACGTACTGAAAATACAGTCAAACAATCTTCTTTAAAAAGTGGTAGTGCAAGAGATGCCTGGACACCGATCTGGCTAAAAGCGTACTCTCCAGGGGAGGAGTAGGTGCAAAGAGGACTAGGACAGCACGTGGGAGAGGGGGTAATGGAAAGGGTGGAAAAAGTGGAGCTGAGGCCTCTCTCTTTTCCTTTTCTAGCATTAGGGGTGATAAATGGTCCTTAAGAAAACTGTTTGGCAAATTTCATGAATCTCCCAGTCTAATTTTTTAGTGGTTATGTGGGTCTTGTAGCCTCAATTTTTTGGAAGGTTAATGAAGTCTTGAAGTACTTATTTTTTTCTTCTCTTTTTTTATAAATGATGTCTGAATGTCGTAATACCAAAACATGCCGAGCTCACATTTAAAAAACTTTGAAATATCAGTCTTGCAACAAAAACGCTGGTCTCACCTTCTCACAAAGCCTTGCATTTACTATTTATCACCCCCTTGTGTTGAGGTATGGTGGTTTGCTTAACTTCAGATCAAGCAGTCTGGGTTCGAGCTCTGGCTGGGGACACTGTGTTGTGTTCTTGGGCAAGACGTTGTACTTCCAGTGCCTCTCTTCACCCAGGTGTACAAATAAATGGATACCCATCAGCTTAATGCTGGGTGTAGTCCTGCGATGGACTAGCATCTGATCCAGGGGGGAGTAGAAATATTCCTAGTCACTTTGTGTTACAGAAATCAGAGTAAGCTCTCGCCTCATGACCCCTGGCTCAGAAGCCCCAAGCATTCCCTGTGCTCTTCCTTCTTCCCTCTCTCCAGCCTCTAAACTGGCAGGTAACAGTCAAGGCAGCAAAAACGAGGCCTCTTCAGAGGAGAGAGACACTGAACCATACAATTTTTTTACCTTTTAGTTTGTACATTGCAAAAGAGCAAATGCTGATAATAATACTCACCCTGGGTCATCTGCTTTACTGCAGGAAACTCAATTCTAATTGTTTGTCCAGTGGAAACAAACAGCACACTATGGTAGACTTAGTTTAATGGATTTAATCATCTCTAATTTGCAGAACGGTTACAAAGAAAAAGAGTAGGAACATTAGAGAACGTTATTTCTGACTTGAAAAGGTTCAGAGACATGGATAATAAAGAGTCTGTAGATGCTGAGAACAAAACCACCAGTAAACCAGTGGAAGCTGATGCTGTAACAAAAGAAGAATCAACAGCACCATAAAATGACCAGAGAACTAGCAAATAAAACAATGTAAATAACTAATAATTACACTGCCACAGGGCCTGGTTGTTTAAAGCCTGAGTAAGCTAACCCAAGATTAGCAAGAATTATGATTTCAGTTTTGCAACTTTTCAGTTTACATTGTTTATCCTTCAGTTGTTATACAAAAAAGGATTAATTAGATTGCCAACTCTTAATCCTGGGTTAGCATGGACTGGCTTTCAATCAGCCTGGTCCTGTTTGATGATGTTGTGCGAAATGGTGAAAGTACTTAAAGCGAGGACCTCTGATTGGCTTCACTATTCACAGTCTATTCTGTTGTAGACAGTGAATAACATTGCAGTGTGCAGTTGCGAACAGAATGATGGCCGCTTCTTTGTACTTTTGAGGTGTCTTTGAGGGGGATTTAGACAAAGATTTCAACAACTAAAGTTGACAGTTGTGATAATTTCATGGCTAGTCTTACAAAGCTTGTTTCGTCCAGGCCAAGGGACGAAATGAACTTGAGTATGTGCTGTCGGGAATCCTTGTGCAATATAACGCAAGACTGCTGTCATCATTTTGTTAGCGAACAGGCCTTTGGGCGCGATGCCCAACGAGTTTGCCAAGCAGAAAGGTCTCTGATGAGTCCCTTAGCTGGGACAAAACAAGCTTCATAAGACTAGTTTTGAACAACTAGAAGATTTATTTGCCTGATAGTTGACTCAACCTGCACTTTCATCAACTATCACACAATAGAAATCTCTAACTCATAATCTAACTTTTTAATATAAAATGAAGCAAGATTGTTTTTTGTGTGTATTAGGCCCCTGACCAGCTCCCTCACTCATTGAATTTTCTCTTGCAGCTTCTTGACTCATTCCGCGGCACTTGAGAGCCTGCGTGCAGGCTAGGTAGTGTTAACTTTGTTAAAATTTATTAGAATCCATGTTAAGATGAAAACAAGTAGTACCAATTATGTCTAGAAGAAGCTAGTATGTAATAGATATAATTATTATTCTAATGCGTAATTTATAGTAATTGGACAGTGTGGAGTACAACTCAGGGAGTAATCATGCAAGTAATTTCAAAATCTATTGACTGCAAAGCGCAAAGCCAATTTGAAATGCACCAGCAAGGTTATTTCCTGAATTGCTTGACACAAGGTCCAATTACTAATTAGTCATATCTACAACAAATTTCAGAACTTCTTTTTAGGAAAACATATGTAGCACTTTCATAATTTTTGAAAACTGTAGGAAACTTTGAGAAGGACGCCATTAAAGCTTGCATAATTGGCATGCAAATCACCTGGGTATCCAACTACAGGTACCCAAATTATAACAAAAAGTTCAAACTGGATACATTTAATTGGACACCCACTTGATTGTGTGCCGATAATGTGACAGATGAGCAGAGAACCAAATACAATCAATGATTTTGTTATAGATATGATTTTTATAATTATAATAGGGGGTAATTGTTATTAATCATAGTAATAGTAATTGGACTGAGTGCAGTACAATTCAGGGAGCGGTCGCGAGTGATTTCAGAGTAGGTTGTGCACAAAGCACGAGGCCAATTTGAAATTACGAGTGCAGTTAATCCCAGAATTGTGTGACACAAGGTCCTAATACTAGTTAATCGTATCTATAACTAATACCAGAATTAAAAATGTATTTTGAGGACCTCTTTTGAGCGTGTAGCACTTTTCCTAAATTTGGAAAACAGTACTGTAGGAAACATTGTACACATTTTCAGCAACATTTTCTATACAAATCTTCTTAGTTTTTTAAAATTTAAACCATTTTGAAATCTCATTCTAATTGGGAAATGGCTTATTAGAAAAAGGTCAAATTGGATATCTATGATTGGACACCCATGTGATTGTGTGCTAACTACATAAAAAATAGGCACATAAAGAGCCAATCACAATCATGAATCTTGTTATAGATAAGATTAGTACCCATCAGATAACAGTATGGATGAGAGTGTAATTAAGGATGAACACCATGAGCAATATTTGAAGGTTCTCTCAAAACTGCACAACCCTTTAGGAGAATGTGATTTGAAAGCATTTCCAAATAACACAAGTAGTGTAAATCCTTAACTGCTCAAGCTTTCATACAACTACTGAAAACATTGCAAACATGTGCACATTAATTTGCACTGCAGTGGAAATTAAGAATTAACCATAAATTGGCCTGTTCTCATCCAATCACAATGTAGTTATTTTGCTCAGTCATTCTGTGTAATAACAATTTCAAATTCTAAAATGGTGTAAATCTCAGAATTTTAAGTTAGCATATGCTGCTATAAGCAGCTCCAAATGTATCTAGATCTACCTGTTTTGTTTTTGTTTATGAATATGATCTCCAATTCTGAGAACTTAAATTTATTTTTGAATACCACTCTTTGAGCCATCATATTTATAACCAGCACCCCATAATAGACTTCAAAGAGAATCAAATCTGGAATCCATAGCACCTTGTTCTGTTGGATTTTGGGCTTCCTGTGGATAGTGTTGTGTAGTATTCTACAGTATTGTATTTTGCTAATAGAACCTTGTTGAAATTAGACAACTTTTATCCCAGTACACCAATATGTTTACACATGAAAGTATCTTTTATGGACCCTCTTATGGGGCATATTCACTTTTTGTGATCTCTTTTGGAAATCTCCTTGTTTAGAGATGTGTGTCCTGTGACACAGATTTTGCTTATGTGCATAGCCTAATTGATATCTGCTTTACACCCATAGGGCTTGTGGGCATATACTCCATGTTAACTTCCCATATAGTCTAGCCTGATTCTCAGACGTCCGAGGTCTCTGGGAGAGAGGGGTAGCGAAGACGCTGCAAACGACCTCGGACGTCCGAGAATCGGGCTACATATAGTCTCCCTATATACCCATATGTTATAAGTAAGCTAGCATGAAGTGGTATTTACTACCGTATGGAAGTATGTATAAGGAGACTATATGAGAAGTTAACATGTAGTATGTGTTGGCTTGTGTGAAATTGGTTCTCTCATTTATTGTTTACTTGTATTATTTCTCCATATTTATCGAGTCTAGTTGTTTGGGAATAGAATTGTCGATGTGTATTTTCATCCCATGTTAAAACACACAGGAAACAAAGATGGGAACACCATCAACTCTAGAACCAGGTACAGGTAAATATGATTTGGTATATTGGAGGACTTCTCAAAACAAGAAAGTGAGCCGTAAATATTAAGAGCTGTGATAAAATTGTCAGTGTATGGGGACCAAACAAGAACAACAAACTAATATTCAATACAGTATTTCACTTGTTTATTATTAAAATATTCTCAAGGCAATGAAATACAATTAAGTCTTTCAAATTTGGTTGTACCGGTTAATACATCGTTAACTGATCAAGCCATCAACATTTCCTGTCCGTCTTTGTGCCAGACTCACTTATGGGTATTTTCTGAAATGCACTATGTCAAGAGTGTTACAAACAGTTATCCATACATATATTACTCAATTTAAACTTGACATTACCGTTGCATTAAATAAATAATTTGTTTTGTTTGTAACTCAAATCAACTTTGATACCATAAAGTTGTCAAAACTGTACTTAAAGCACTATGTCGTAAAAACATGTTTAAAAAAGAGATGGAAATTGATTTACAGCTGTTTTTGTAGCTAGATCAGCCTAACCTTACAAAATTAAACAATTTCTACAAAAAATTACCTGTCAATTCCCTTGCATATACGGTCAAACATAACTAACGGTTACTAGCCACATACAACACTATGCTTTAATCCTTTCAGAAGTCTGCACTTATTCTAGACAATCCAAAGTGTGTAGCCGGTTTATGGAGCTGTGATTATGTATTGTTGAAGTTGCAACATCAGTTCAAAATTCTTTTAACTTCTTCCCCTACCTTTTTAATCATTTTTCTTAAGAGAACGTTTTTCATCATGATTACCTTCTGAGCTGATCAGGATCATATTTCTCAAGCTATGCCCTCTTAAATTTGTAGCCTGCAAACAGGCTCTCCGTATGGGTTATTCCGAGATTTGCCTTTGAACGGCGTGCGGGCCTCTCCCTCTCTCGCCCGCCCCCTAGCTTTTGACCGTGCACCATTTGAAAGCAAATCTTGGAATGATAACCTATACAGAGAGCCTGTTTGCAGGCTATTAAATTTGTTATAAGAAGTAACAAGAATTTAGAACTGATCACTTCTGAAGACATCGTAAAGTTCCAAGTCTGGGAGATAAAAGTGAACAGTTTACTATATGGTACACCTCTTGCAATCAGTTCTCAAATTGAGCAAAATCCAACATGCCACATGGCAAACAGATACAACATATCCTAAAAGAAAGCAAATTGAACTAAAATGTTTAATGGACCATTTTCTTATTCTCAGTACTGGACTGGAGTTAGCTTGCAATGGAAGTTCATATACGTGAATATTGTTAACATGAGATTAATATCATTTGCATCTTAAGACTCCTCGTATTGCCCTCAGCAGCAGGCTAGTTCCAGTGCAATAGCAAGAATAAGAAAATTCACAAATTGACATCAGTTTTTCATGCATCTGTCCTGTTATTGATCATGAATTTCATCATAACATTGTCAAAGTAGTTGTGGATCCACGAGGTGATAGCTGACTCAGAGGCGATCCACAGACTACTTTGACAATGTTATGTCGAAATTCATTGTCTATAACGGGACAGACACATGAAAAACTAACGTCCATTTGTTTTTTACGATAATATCAAATTGTCCGCTCTCGCTCGTGGCCACATCGCATAAATTATAAATTCATGTGTCAGTAACCTTATTGACGACAAAAATTAACCAATGAGCGCACAAGATATTTGTGCTGTTATCGTAAAATGATCTATTGAAGGACCAGATCAGCAGAGAACAAGAGGTGACAAGCATTGATGACAAGACTTTTCATCAACTTCCACTGACCATATTCAGTATGTTTGTCTTTCAAAAGTGAACTCTAATCCTTGATTGATCTGCAGTAAAAGGACCAACACCCCTCACCCCATCCTGACTATGGTACTTAAACTAACACCTCACAGGTCAAATAAGAAAAATAGATTTCAGAGCTCCTGTAATAGCTCTGTAACATAACAATTACCACATTAAAGATATCAAAGGAGAACTAAAATTGCTTCAAGTATTTCAAAATATAATCTTAATTTCAGTCTGATAGGTCTCTTGAACTTTTAACCACCTTTAAGGTCTTGACTTGTATAGTATACCTTTTAATTTGGTTTCCATGGTAACCATTGCAAAAGCAACATAATGTTAGCTTACTAATAGGAACATTCTACTGAATAACATTTGATTGAGTATTCTGTTTGAAATGCAACTTTGCAGATCTGAAGCAAGGGATGCAAGATTAAATGCTTAAAAATATATTTTTCATCCCATCATTAATAGGCAAATTTTGCTATATTAAAATTCAGCCTAAAACAATAGACCTTAAAGCACAAGGCTCTGGTTAATAACTTACGAGTTTGTGGGGTATATTTCCCAGAGCTTTGTGCTGAAGTCTATTATGTTCGGCTGAATTTTATTTCGTCTTGATATTTTCCTTTTTCTATGATATTCTAAAGCTACTCTAATTTTAAATCATTTAAGATTATTTACAGCTTACATTAACATTATTAATTAAAAAGTCATCTTGTGGTTAAAAAATGTATTTCTTGTCATTCCCAAGGGTACGTTAGTGTAGATGTACTCATGAATATGTCACTTCCCTGAGTCCACTTTGTGTAGATTGTGAATTTGACAGGTTATTTGCAGCATCTCGGAATGTTGACACTAACAAAAGAAAGTGAAATTTTTAATCATAAATGTGACAACCTTCCATCAACTTGTCATATTGGCAAGTCTGTGACATTAACTTAAGAACATTTATTACAACTCACATCAGATGAAACATATTTAATAAAAAATAATGAAGGAAATTGTTAAAAATGCCACAAAGTGTAGCCTGAATGTTCTTCACAATATATCATACAATGTACTTAAGGACGTTCGCGCAAAAATTTTCCAGTCAATAGAATTTTTTTAATTTTTTACTGTAGGCAGATAATGAGTTACTTGTGCCAGAAATGCAAAAAAAATTGGGGGTCACCGTCTTCGTTTCAGAGATAAAGCGTGTGGTAAACTGCACTGATTTTGAAAAATTGCACCATATAACTGAGCACGGTCTGCAGGAGTTTATAGTTAAAAATATCGAAGGTGAGTCAACAGAGGCAAACGATCTTAGTCATATTTTGTAGAAGTGGGTCTGTTGCATAAATAATTCCAAATGTTACTGACGTTTTTACAAAATTTAATCCTTTAAGAGGCATTTGAAACCGCCGCACAGATGCGCGAAGAGCTAATAAGAACGGAATTCGATGGTGCATTTTGCCAAAAATTCAAACTTCTAGTTGATAGATTTTTTTCATTTTTTCCGTAAACGTAGAAAATCAGTAGAGAAAATGATCCATCGAAAGAAAAATTGGGGTCACCGAACGTCCAAGATCGTTATATCCATGCAAAGCTCTAGCAATGGCCATCCGCCCTATCATTTCCTTATTTTATGACTTAGCGCGCCGCTCATGGATGACGTGGCATGTGAATTTGCGTGCGCAGTAAGGATGCGCAGAAACAATTAGCGCGAATGTCCTTAAAAAAACCTAAACTGCAATTATGTTTGATTCACATTAACACACTATTCATGTATGGAACTATAGACTGAGGTAGTGGATCAATATCAGTATCTGGGCAAATGAGCACACCTACCCCTCCCTTGACCCAACAGTAACACTAACTTGTTAACTTATTATAACATGTTGGGTTAGGGGAGGGGTAGGTGTGCAGTTGCCCAGATACTGATACAGGCTTACCCAACCCAGGGGAGATAAGCAAAGTGAGGCTTTCAAGGTCACACATTCACATTTGACCTGCCAATACTCTTGCCCATTTCCAGTGCGGTAGTGCTGGTGATCAGTGAGGCTTTAAAAGGCCACGCAAATCAAAGTCGCTTCCCATGCCAACCGCAGGGTTGTGTCCCCCCTTCATTTTGCCAAATGATGTGTGGCTTTCAATATTCATTCATATGGGTGCTATAATATGAACGGTCTATACTGTGTAACACAAAGCGAACTCCCACAGAACTGGGACATTAACTTTTAATTATGTTTAAAGTAAATTTAAATTAAATACTTCTAACATCTCCCATTTCTTTTTAAACTGGCTGATCTTAGTTGTCTTAAAAGCTATGTATTTTTCTGTTATATAAGTACATGTGGCAGTTTTGTCTTGAACTAAGAAAGAGCCACACATGTTAATCATACTCTGCTTAAAACATGTTGTTCCTGAAAAACCTCACAAAAATCCTTGTGAATTCCAAATCAGAAACAACATTTACCTGCTTTAGTTTTCTTTCAGTTGTGTTACACTGTTCTAATGGAGGACTAAATCACTGGTATAACCCTTCAAACAAGAAAAACATGTTACAAGGATTGTCAACAGGGATAGCTAGTTATACAATCTAGCTTTCCTTTACAGAAAGAGTAGTAATTCAAACACAAGTTGAAAGCCGAAGAACAACTGAGAACAAATGTGTACTTCAGTGTTTTTCCTGAGCTCTAAAACAAGTCAAACTGGGAGAAATATAATCTATTACATCTTGTTTGAAAGTAAACAACTAGCAACGCAATATGTGGGTTGCAATTTTTCCAACCGTACAATAATAATAAAATACAAAACAATACAAAGTTTATTGGCTCTCTAAAGAGGCTTTTCAGTGACAATGGTCTTAAATGGAAAAATGCATTATTTATTTGTTATTCAACTATGATATAATCTGACCAAATTAGCAGACTGATAGCGCAAGACATCAGAACTACTGTCAGCTGTTGCTTGCTCATGGAAAAATGCAAGCTTGCAATAGTTGAAATGTGCACATTAAACCATTGGAGAAAGGATTTATTCATGAAAACTACTTTTAATTACTTCCCTGTACATGTATTTAAGGACCTTTTTTTGCCTACATGTATTTCTTTCCCAATTCAATCATTCTTCTTCATCTGGTAGAATTTCCATTCTGTATGCATACATGCACAATTTGCGTTTGTTCTGTTCAGTAACAAAATATTAATGAATGGTCAAACTAGTGTGATATAATGAACAGGGCTGTCACCCATAAAACCTGTTATGGCCGAGCAAGACTTGATGTTACAGGATACATAATGTAAACTTGTTGATGTTTAATCAACAACGTTGTTACAGGTGTCAAGGTCAATGCAACAGCTGGCAATAGTTCTGATGTCATGTGCTATCAGTCCCTTATTTTGTATGCTCTCTTGAACATGTGTGGTCAAATTATATCACAGTTGAATAACAAATAAATAATGTATAATGCCTGTGCTGGGGTTTCATTGAGAGCCAGGCGCTGGGCCAGTCGACCAGTTGTGGCCAATTTTGCCTGCCTGGTATGACCATGTGAAGGAATGTTTTTCTTATAACACAAATCAGCTCAAAAAGTTTTACATGTCTGTAAAAATTGCCTTCCTGCTAAAAATTTTAATGAGAGCCAAAGTTGTGTAGTGTTCTGTTTAATTTTAATGCTAAGTTCATGAGCTACACATGACCACATAAGAAACAAACCTGGATATTTTGATTGATCTCTTTACCATTGCCTAAAAAGGGATCCTTAGAGGCAAGTGGATCAAACACATGATCAGAAAATGGATCTGTGCCATTGATGCCACTGGAGAATGGGTTTTTACTGAATGCTGCACTGCTACCCAGCTGGAACAGATCTGATATAAAGAAAGAAAGGAAAAGCTAGTTATGTTATACCATTTTGAAATTTTGGTTGAAGCTTTAAAATTGATTGCAGAAAGTCTGTTGGACGATCATTGGGACTCTGAAACAGGTTCCCTAAAGGGATACAAGCTCCATTCTCTACATCACAGGACTTTTGCTGCATTTTCGGTCAAAGTGGTCATGAAATTGCACTTACATGAATCAGAAGTAATTTTTAACAAAACTAGACATTTTTTTAGATTTGAACCATCAATGTTCAAAAATATATAATTTTTGTGTCTTAACTTTCAAAGTCTTACCCCTCTTTACACAATCAACACTTATTATTTTGATAACATTTACCTCCAAATGAACTATTTTCTTACCATCAGAAGGGGCTGGCGGAGAAGTTGCTGTTGTTGATGATGGAGTTGTGGTTGTTGGTGATGTCACCCCTGTGACAATTCCAGAGTTGGTTTTCATGCGATTGGCTGCTTTTACGCTTTCTTTTGTTGGTGGAGGAGGAAGTAATCCCAATCCTTTGGCAGTTGGCCTGGGTACTGGTTCCACCACAGGTTGTGGTGTGAACTCATTGAAGTCTGGTGACATAGGAGCAGCTGTTTGAGGCTGCGGTGGACTGTCAGCAAAAGGATCAAAGATCATATCCTGACTGGAAATCTCTTGAGGGAAAGCCTCTGGCATACCAGAAGTGGTCTCGTGAGGAAGTGCCTCTTGTGGCAGAGGGCCTGGCATTGTAATGACGCTACCAAAGCTACCCAAGAGATCAAACTCATCTATATCTGATTGGCTTCGGCTACCCTACAATGAAATGAAAAGTTTGATAACATATGAAAGTTTTCAAAGTTCATTTTTCCTTGTTCCAAGGGTAGATCTACATGTAGAGAGCCAGATAGCATCACATAAACAACACATTAATTTTCCTTTCTATTTCCTTTCCTGACTCCTCAACCAAACAATTTTTTGATCCTTCATATAACTTAAACTTAGAGTTGCCCTTCCCCTCCTCTGAACACTATAATGTTACCCTAATTTCCCAAACTACCAAATTTTCCAAACTAATGGTGAGAGCGCTTGTCTCTCAACCAAACAATTTTCTTGATCCTTCATATAACTTAATAAATAATAATAAAATAAATAAAGACTTTTATTCATGTGTCGATGTATTTAGCTGATGCTAATTGGGGACACAACATAAAATAAAATAAATAATGAATACTATTATGAATAATAGATAAAAACTGAACTTAGAGTTGCCCCTTCCCCTCCTCTGAACACTATAATTTTACCCTAATTTCCCAAACTACCAGATTTCCCAAACCAGTGGTGAGAGCGCTTGCCTCCCACCAATGCCTGATAGTCCCCTGTTCAGTGCCGACCTGGCTCCATATGTGGGTTGAGTTTGTTGTTTGTTTGTGCATTATTTTGCTCTGAGGATTTTTCTCCTGGTTCTCTGTTTTTCCTCTCTCTACAAAAACCAACATCTCCAAATCTAATTCAACCACGATACAGGAGCCACATAAAAACCAACCAATACTATGTCTCTAACCCATATTAAGGTAATTGCCCTGAAATAAAACTGACAATAGATTTTCGTTCAAACTTTGCCCACTGAATATTAATCATATGATAACTTCAATTTTGAAATAAAAAAGAGGGGTGCCCATACTCATTATGGAGCACTGGGGCATTGAAAATGACCCATTTTGGCATTATTTAACGCTTATTACAAGAACGCATTCCCAGTAATAATTGTGAGGAGTACATGCATTAAACTGGAGTCAATGCATTGTATCGGACACAAACAAACTTTTTAAGTTTGATTTAGACAGAAAGCTGAATTTTTGATTAAAATTTCAACCAAATTTCTTGACATGGTTACCATATGGCAAAATAGAAAAGACCACAGTTTACTTGCTATTTTCATTATTTATTCAATTTTCAGCAATAGGAATCAGATCAGTGTTTCCTCAAGCAAAGTTTATGACAAGATGATTACAATGACTGAAAAAAAGTTGGAGTGTCCGTGCTCGTTGGTGAGCTATAGCCATTTTCCAACTGACAGCGCTCAATATCAAGGCCAATCCGCCATGTTTTCAATATGCGTGTGTACGCGGGCGCGCTCAATGACACCATAAATTATGCGCAGAAAGGATGCACAGTGCAATTGTGAGGAATAACCTTAAATGATAAGTGAAAGGGTAACTTGGAAGAAGTGAAATAAATGAAGAAGTGTTCTCAAGTTGAATTGCTTAGAAAATAAATTTACAAAGTTCACCAATGGGTGTCAAACCCATGACCTTCCAGAATACCTGTTGGACACTCTAACCACTGAGATATGGAAGACTCATGGTGAGCAAGGTCATAAACTAGGTTCTTATGTGCGACACACGTCCTGCCATACTGCAAGGCTCGGAATGATAAAATGTAAATAAATGATAAGTGAAATGGTGACTTGGATAAAGCGAGTCCTCCATAGCTCAGTGGTTAGGCGTCTAACCGCTATTCTGGAAGGTCATGGGTTCGAATCCCATTGGGAAACTCAGAAAAATTATTTTCTGAGAACACTTCTTCATTTAATAAACATATTAAGTTAAAAAAAATCAGTATTCCACTGTACATATACACATTAACTTGTAAAACTGGTGGTGCATCAAGATAACATACTTTCCAACAATGATGAGTGTTTTTATTCTCATTACCTCTGGGCTTTACAATATATAGATAATGAAAGAGAAATGAGAAATTGAATGGTTTGGGGCAAGACAGTTGAAAGTGACTTTTTCGGGGAATTTTTTTCCCTCAAAAGTGCCTGAATTTTTGCATGTGCTTCTCAACTAAATAGTAAAACATTCCCTTTTTTTGGCTGGTTTGCACTTTGCTTCTGAGAAAAATGAAGTCAAAATATCAAAGCATGCACCATGAATGCAACAAAGCAGAACAAGAGCATTTCAGCCAAAAAAGATACAGGAGAATGTTTTTCTACTAAATTGAAAAGCACGTACAAAAATTCAGGCACTTTTGAAGGAAAAAAATTTTACCCCAAAAAGTCACATGCGCCCCTCTTGCAGCAAACAATTCAATTGATGGTTTTCAGTTTACCTCATTACTCCCATTACTGGATGGAGGTCCTTGTTTTGCTGCTATCTCCAGTTCAGCAATCTTTTGTTTCAATGCCTCTTTCTCTTCCTCTGCAGTTTTGATTTTTTCTTCCATCTCAGTCAGCTTTTTATTTGAATTTTGGTTAAGAGCTTTCTTCTCAAGAAAGCGTCGATAAGCCAGATCAAATGCCTGCCCTACTGTTAAAGTAAGTTCCTCTGCCTTTAGAAACACAACAGAAGAAAATTTAGTAACGTTATTATAACCTTAACCTTGCATCTAGCTCATTTTAAAATATATTTCTTTTGCATAAGAAATGTAAATATATAAGGTGTCATTTTGTTGTAATTGTAAATAAAGCAATACAACTAAAAAATACAAAGAAAAAAAGTGACCTTAACTATATTTTTGTGTGGCAGTTCCTAAATGTTTAGTCCTGTATTTGCTATCATTTAAGCAACACATCTATTTATGGAACACTAACATGAGGTCCCACTGCTATCCACTTCTTTGTTTTGTTTTATTATTCTCTCCATTTGTTACTTTTATTACAAAGATATATTTAAAGATTAAAAAAAAGCAAGAAAGGGAGAAGGGCACAATATAGTAAGACTAATTAAAGCCCTTAAATAACTCAGGGCTGAAAATAACGGCCGGTCAACGGACAATGTCCGGTCTAATCGAGGCTTTGACCAGTCAAACGTTTGACTTGCTGGCCATGTTGACCAGTCAAAATTGAAAATAATAAAATAATTTAAATATAAAAACAATCCACGTTATTCACTTATTTACTACAAATATGCTCAATTGCTGATTCCCTGATTCCAGAAATGTGAACTCCAATGAACTGCAACTATTGTTTACATTTTACAATGAAACGTAAAACATAAAACAGACATTGCCGTTGCGCCGGCTTTTCTCAGTCCCAGTCCCTTAAGCGAGAAAAGTCCGGATGAGTATGTGAGTAACGCACGCACCTGAAAAATAAACTAGAGGTTTTGGAACCACGTACATTTTAAGAACGTCCTCGATTGCTTATATGAGTTGGAAAGTCCTCATTGTAGCCCTTGAAAGTTATTGTCATGGACAAAAAGTCGGTAACCTATCCCAAAGAAGAGGAAATTCAACTTCCGCTTGGCATCCGTGGTGCTAAAGCGGCTGCTCTCTTTTCTATCTTCGGTACTGACAAACAAATCTTATTTGCTAAACAAGTATTCAAATTTCAAGATCATTGTGCGATTGAATTCTATGCACAATACTGTAGAAACTGTGGATCGTTTATGTCAAGGGGACTTGACCTTTGTTAGAGCTCTGCGATAAACAAGTGGTAAGTACTATCTTTTTTTAACGATCAATTCAGTTACTAAACTTAGAATTGCCCAAATAAGGTGTCAGATTTGAAATTTATTCCACAGCAAATGCTGTTACATATTTATTAAATGAGTTGGCTTATCTTCTTAGTCTTGAGGCATAGGGGCAAGGGGCTAAAATACTGTATTAAAAGAAATTTATGATTAGACTGGCCAGAAACGAGGTATGGCCGAGCTAAAATTGGTTTGACCGGCGACTAGGCGGCCGTTATTTTCAGCCCTGGAACTGTCCACTTAATACAAGTTTCACTTCATTATGAATTATGTGAACAATGGCTGAATGTCTACTAGGGACATATTATCCATCAGAGAACAATTGGCCAAGTGAGACAGGTATTTCATCTTCCCGAGACTGATAAATCATCATAATTTAAATCAAGAGACATGTCTTTGCCTAATTTATCTGTTGGCACATTAGCAAGATGTACTGATAGAGGAGTCAATGAAGATAAATTTGCCTAGTTTATATTTCATTCAAACACTGGTTTCATGTCCAAACGAGTCATCAGTCTCAGATGAATAAATCATCTCAGATAGATGAATCATCACTTAAAATATAAATTTGGCATCACATTTGGCATATATATAAAGGCGATTGTATGTGTGGTGCTGGAAGACCTCTTGCAGGCTATATTATGCGAACATTTTTGTACCACCTTTTCACATCAGCCTCACGTACACTATGTGGTTTCCTAAAGGACTGCATCAGTGGGACCATATGGTGCATATATTAATTTAAAAGCCATGACTAGCATGTTTAGTATCCAGCTAACCCAATCACAGTGTAGAGGCCAGACTAAATGGTACCCGTGCAAAATTTTTACTGAGATCTCGCAGAGATCTCGCCATGATGTTCTTTAGATTCTAAATCTCGGCAAGATCGCGGCGAGATATCTTTCTTCTTGCCGAGATTGCCAAGATCTCGCCGAGATAATGCAGATCTCGCCGAGATTGCAGAAATCTCGCCATGATGTTTGCGAGATTCTAAATCTCCGCGAGATCTCCTCCATCTCACCGAGATTACCAAGATCTTGCCAAGATTTGTAGAGATCTCGCCATGATGTTTGCGAGATTTTAAATCTTGGCAAGATCACGGCGAGATATCCTCCATCTTGCCGAGATTACCAAGATCTCGCCGAGATTTGTAGAGATCTCGCCATGATGCTTGTGAGTTTCTGAATCTTGGCGAGATCGCGGCGAGATCTCCTCCACCTCGCCAAGATTGCGGAGATCTCACCATGATGTTTGTGGGTTTCTCAAATCTCAGTCGAGTTCGCGGCAAGATTTTCTACATCTCGCCGAGATCAGCAAGATCTTGCCGTGAAGCTCGACTCTTTCTGTATCTCAGTAAGATCTCGCCGAGATCTTGCTGAGATTTTGAAATACACAAACTTACCAAAATATTTACCCAATCATTCCCAGATGAAATGAATAATTTTTCTCTGCTGAATTTAACTGCTTTGTGGTTGACCATTAGCTTTCTGTTTTTCAGTTCGATTTCAAATGCGAGAAGCCCAAAAATGAAGTAAAGACGCTCAGACATGGATCGGTTTTTATTTACCAAAATATTTTATTTAACAAAGTTGAATGGAGCAATCTGACTTAATTATGGCGACAAAGGGACGCATGCTGATCGCTTTTTAAGATAAGAGTTTTGTTGCTTGTATTGAAATTTTGTTCTTTCTTTTAGACGTTGGAGCAGACTTACCTTTGAGCTACTCAATGACCATCAATAATTGTCTAAAAAAATTACTTTTCAAATTTGGCTTTGTAGAGGTAGATTTTGTTTTTGTTTTTTTCACTTTTCCTTGAGCAGCGCCGACGGCAGACAGACTAGACACAGGAAGACTTCCCGCCAAGATCGTTAACTAGGCACTGTGATTGGATGTCTTAAGTCACGTGGGGTAAAGTACACGCAATCCTTCGACAGGAGAGTTGGCTTCAGTTCTTGCCGAGGGAAATTTGTTTGTTGGATGTTTTTGAAAGTGCAAAGGACTTGATTACGATGAAATGAGCTGCTTTGTTCAAGAAAAGGAAATACTAATTTCTTACGTTTTCATCGCGACTGTGAGCAATCTCAAGAGGATTCTTAAACATCTTGTACAACTGTTTTTTTAAGACCTGCAACGACTGAAGTCTGTGTACACGGAACAATTTTTAGATAAGTGCAAAACTTGAGCAGTTGATGAAGATGAACCTTTTCATGACATTCGCTTTGAGATGATGTTGTAGTCAAGCCAAACAAATTTTCTTTGCTTCTTTGCGGCTGACAGATGTAGTACATCTGAGGTTAATTATTCTTGTTTCACGAGGTAAAGGACGTGAGTCGACCCGAGGATAAAGGTTAGTTCTCCTCTATTTTTAGTTTCAGCAAAAACGATTTTCCTCTCATTAAAGGTAGCTAAATGTCAACTGAAGGTGTTTTTTTGAACTGTACGTGACAGACCCTCTTATCTGTCAATAAATCTGCTTGTTTTTGACATGTAGTCAAGAGTCATATTTCAGTGTGTTTGTTTTGTCTGCTAGAAACTACTTCACTTAACGAATTTATGATTAGCTTACCTGGTTCTCAGTGTTGACATTTTAAAATATCTTCCAGTTTTCTCGGTGAGATGTTTTGGCCTCCAAGATTTTGATATCTTGACGAGTCTCGTCGAGATTCTCAGCAAGTTTTTGACTGCCAAGACTTTGAGATCTCACCGAGATCTTACTTGAAAGCTTGCTGAGATTCTCAGTGAGGTTTTGGCCGCCGAGATTTTGAGATCTCGGTGAGAATCTCGGCGAGTTTTTGGCTGCCGAGATCTAGAGATCTCGCCAAGATCTCAGCGAGAATCTCGACGAGATTTTGAGATCTCAGCGAGTTTTTGGCCACTGAGATTTTGAGATCTCGCCAAGATCTTGGTGAGAATCTCAACGAGATTTTGAGATCTCGCTGAGAATCTCAGCGAATTTTTGGCCGCCAAGATTTTGAGATCTTGGCGAGATCTCGGTGAGATCTCGGCAATCTCGGCGGCCAAAAACCCGCCGAGATCTCGCCAAGATCTCGGTCGAAATTTTGCAGGGGCAGTCCCTGGCCCTTCAGGGTGAAGGTCAGGCATGCCCCTAATCTCCGCATCCCGAATCTGATTACAGAAACCAAAACTGGCCCCAGTAGTCCTTATGGCCCCGAAGCGGATAATTAGGTAAGTAACCCAATCACATTGATTTCAACAGCAATCTGTCCTCACCATTTTATCACATTCAAAAACATAACAGCTATGATGCTGTGCTCCAGAATCCTTGGCAATGAAAGCAAACAGCTTCTTGTCACGCTTATCATCAGCACAGTAAGATATACGATGTAGAGGATATGAATACAGGGGTTCCTGGGAAAATTAAACATGTAAAGTCAAAAAGATACAAAATTTTATTTTGGCAAATGTACAAACATTTACCTCCTACATTGAAATGCCTGCTGATATTTTCACATTTGAGTGACTGACAGATGGACAGATTTATATCCAAAAATAATGACTGACTGTCTAACTGCTGGATGGACTTATTTGCTGCCTGATTAAACAATTAATTTATTCTACAATTCAAATCAGCCTCAATATACAAGGCTGTTGCTTAACAGGAGCCCAGCAGCCTGGGGCACCCAAGAAAGTCCTTTGGGCGCCTAAATTTTTGCAGCAGCTCCCAAAACATTAGCTGTTGGGCTCCTAACTTTTTGGCTTTTGCCCTTCTGGGCTCCTTGAAATATTGTTAGGCAACAGCCTTGTAATATATTACCTGTGAATCAGAAAAGCAAAATGTACCTTCATTTTTGCATCTTCCACTTTTATGTTGTCAATGGAAATCTTAATTTCAACCTTCTTCAGTTTACTACCTTTCACACCAGCTTCACTTTTTTTAATATGGTTAGCAAACTACAAAGAGAATTACAGAATAAAAATATCAACCATGAATCAATTATTAAAGCAATGAAATGAGCATATTTTACCCGAGGAACATAATTATTTTACTGTCTCATTTCCTTTCTCTGCTCAGGCCCAGCAAAATAAGCATCATTCACCTTCAAACTTAAGTCATACTTGGGAATGATGCACCTAGGCTTGATTACCAGCCACTTTTCGGGAAATGCGCCCGCGCTCCTCCCCCGAATGCATGGCTGGATGCGTGAGGATTCTTTTGTTAGTCTTAACCAATCAGATAACCACCAGCAGATTTTTGTCGGGCATAAATTATCTTGCCAGTTTGGATTGCGGCCCGTGATGGCAGACAATGTGGAATTGATAAATGGTATACAAGAGGACTTCAGGGACAATTAAAATCGAAAGTATTAAAATTCACAACGAAAAATGCTAGAAAGGTTTGTAAATTGCCAAGATGTGTTCATTTTTCAGCCAACAATGTATGAATCTTTGGGTTCCGGAACGTCAGATAACAAAGTCAACAAAGAGTCAGATCAAGCTAGACATTGAGCTCAAAAGACGAACCAGTCAGGCAAATAGTATTACGATTTATAAGGATATCGACACCAGTCTTAAGCAAACCCGACAAAATTATTTTTTAAATGAGCTACATCGTGGGTAAAACAAACCGACTAGCAAAACATACCTGACAAATTGCAGCAGAAACCATGCAGACCAACACCTCACCTTTGACAGATCTTGACATGCATTACCAGTTTGCTAAACCACAGGCGAACGGCGCTTGTCTACTCAAAAAACGAACTCTTCCATAGAATACAGCATTCGTGCAGCAATAATGTGAAACAAAATAGGTTGGAAAGGCCAAAATAAAAAAAAATAGAACGGCAAATGCACGAATGTTTAGAGCCATAGGTTGTAATCAGACAATGTTTCCGGCGACGAGCACCACATGAATTAAATTATGAATTGACGTCACAGACATGGTTTCCCGCTCACGCATCCAGCCGTTCTTCTCGGGGAGGGTGTACCCGACACGAGAGAGCGGCAGAAATCGAGCCTATGATGCACCGGCCTGACAAATTATACACCTTTTCAGCAATATGGAAGCCATTTTGAATTCTACTGTTGCAAATGGCCATCGTGTACCCAAAGAGGTCTATCATAATATCTGCTGGGCCCCAAGTGCCTATCTTTTCCTGAGATTACTGAAATCCCTAGCCAACATTAACACACTCTAATTGGCTAAGTTGTGAATGAGTTTGTTATGTGGCTGCAATAAAATGTGTCACACTGTAAACTTCTCTGTCCTCTGTATGTAGTGTACGCTCTCTTTTGCTTATTCTGTTCTTGGTCTAGGAAAATATTAATTTATCTCAGAGTTTCTAAGATTGTGTGTGTTTACATTTGAGGTGTTGCTAAAATTCAGCCTCAGGTACAGTGGGAAAAGATTATGGTCTTTGATCAATCTGATGTTGTTAAACATGTTCCAGTAAGTGCCCCCTTTTGTGAAATGTATCAAATGAATCAAAAATTACATGTATGTCTACAAAAAGGAAAACATGATCATGCTGGTATGTAAGCATTTCTGGTCAAAGGTACAGATTTTTTAACAGAAAGAATGAACTAAAACTTTGAAATTTTCAGAGGGTTTAGGGGGAAGGTTCAAACCAAAAAACTCTCTGTGGGATGGGGAACGGGTATTTTCTAAAACAACACAAATTATACATGCTACACACCTCCTTACGCTTTAACTGTAATATTATAATGTATATAAACCTTCACTTATTCTTTACCTTGACTTTTTTTATGGCTTCTCTAACAATTTCTGTTCCTTTTGCTTGTGCTACATCTGTAAGTCCTAGAAACTATTGACAGGAAGCAAAACGACATGATGCAAAATGCTCTTCCTGCCAGACATGAAATCATAACTAACTGTATGCTAATTATGTCTTCTTTTTCAAAGAGACTTCTGATGCATAAAATTTTGGTACTTTTGAACTAATTTAACTGCTACAATGTATTTTTAGGGTTAACTTTGTGTTTTTGGAGCGATTTGCTGAAAACAAACAACATAATGAGAACTAATGTACACAATGCCTGAATAAGCGAATGAAATTAACACATCGAGCAATAAATAGCCATTTTATTTTCCTTTGATGTCGTAAAATTGGAAACGAAAGATTCAAAACCAAACTTGTAAATTGCTTTTATTAACACTTTCTGGCGGTATATATTGAGAAATGGATATACATTTTTGTACAGAGAGAAAATTTTCAATTCATTTTGGTGCTAAATTGTTCGTGTCTTTTCACGAGCTAAGATCAATCAAGCGCCCTTCAGGAATATTGTTTTCGAAGGAGTTCAAGTATAAATTCAAAGAATAGAAAGATTTAAATCTCTTATCACGCACTGCAGTGTGAATGTTTTAATATTCAAAATAAACCAGCTGTTCGACATCTGAGATGGCAATTTATATATCAAACTGTTTAGAAGTCTATACCATGTGTATTTCAAGTTTCTTTTGACCTACAGGCGTGAGAATTAGGTGGGAAAGTGATAATTATTGGCCTGGGAGAAGTACATGTCTGTACCAATAAAGAAGAACCGTAAAGCTATTTTATTTGAGGGCTCCAAATTATGTTTTTACCAGAAAGAGTTCCTTTCACCACGGCTACTGACTAGCAGCAATTTTTACCACATTACGTTCTTAATGGAAACTTGATCTACTAAATAAATAAGCTACAAGTTGGGGCTCCCGTGCCGCCGTGCGGTTAACCCAAATGTCAGTTCGGTTTAGTAGCCGCACTAACTCCCCAGGTCGCTTGACTAGCGCTCCAGTAGCCTGAAAATCACTCCCCTTGGCATAAATACAAAGAGCTGACTGGAGAATGGTTACTTCTTCAATAACGAGTAAGATGCAATTACTGTGTGTTTACTCGCCCGTGAGCCTCGTGGTTTAAATGAACTTTCCGTCATGTTTTGAGCACCAAAGGATCATTCGAGATAGTTGTGTTAGATAGTTGTGTCAGATGACGGCATTTAAGCTTACATGTAAATGCACGGAATTTCTTAGATTCACAAAGAAATATCTCGGAGAAATGGCTTTTCTGAGTTAGATATTAAATTCTTAATCTTCGCGAAAAACAAACGTAATAACCGACTTTCGCGCGGGTGATCACTGTTTTCGATGATGCACAGACCGTACCTTGACAGAGTACACAACAGAACCTTGCTGTAAAGTTTCAGCTGGATGTAGCCATGTCTTTCCACTTCCACTTTCTGATAAAGGAAATTAAATATTAGTCTAAGCGTCTGAGTGATGTTCAATGAAAGCTGCACAACACAAAATTGTACGATAAAAGTGGCATTACGTACATGAGCTCGACATACCTTGGAACTGGGGTTTGCCACCTTTCTTTGAGCCCCATTTTAAAACAGAAGTCATCCTTATCTCTTTCCCTTAAGTTACCAAGGCTTAAAGTTCGTAGTACGTCCTCCTCAGACAACTGAAAAGCACCAAATAACAGCAATTCGATATTCTGGACAAAATGACTTCTCACTTTAGCTTGTCAATCTGTCAATATCAGCCCTGCTGAACTGCTCTGCTCTCATTGACCGAGGGCATCAGCGGTGGTACACAAAACAACAATATGGGAGTGTAAGCGTCATCAAAGCGTTCCTACTTCCTGTCCGACACAAGGTCAAAGTGCTTCCTCCTTTTTCCATTTCCTTCTTGAACGAATTCCCAGAGTCTACAGGAACAGCGGGATCCTGATTCAAATACCGAGTTTTAGATTTCCTTCTTGACCGAATACGAAGTGCATAGGCGTCTGCGGATCATGGTAGTTCTCTTTAAAACCGTTTTTTTAAAAAAAAAAAAACATACTGACTTTGATTTTTACAAGCTAAAGTACGCTAGTTCTGAATTCTGAATTTATCTTAGCGAATGTAGTAATTGTAAGTAATTATTTATTATAAATAGTCGTGCATTTTTGTCATGAACCCCCGGCTCTGGAGATTGGGCAACCACTCCCTTCGTTTACGACTACATTACAATGAAGTTACCTTGGCTCACAACTTCAGTTGGATTCCACAGTCTTTTGGACCCCCGTTGGAATTTGCTCAACTTAAGTTACAAACATCCTCGCCCAGCTTCTAATTTTAAGAATACTGGATAATTAGGGTAAAGAGTAGCCCGCAAGCAGTCGATTTATTATTAAACACGGTTAAATGTTTCCTTCGTATAAAGATATAAGCTAAGCCTCAGTAAGTGCGTGGATTATATTTTGCGTAGAGGGCTACTCCATAAAACGATAGTTAGTAGAGGAGTCTCCTCTGCTAACTATGATAAAAGTATCAAAATCGCGACGAAGCTGAACTGAGAATGCGATTGCGTAGCCTCTTTCTGGGTAATGGGATTACACACAGTTTCATACGAGCATCTGCCCCTGAATTCTAAAGCTATCAGCGACAAACACAAACTGGATTATTTTTCCTTTTCCTATCTTGGACAGCGCGATCGAGGTATAAATAGATTCGATGGTTTAGCATAGAGGACTTGTAATACGCGCTGATATTTAATTTTGCATGTTGTGTAGTATTTCCGGGCCAGAACTCGAGCAATGAACAAAATGTCTGCGCGTAGTATGTGTTTAAAAACATCGAATAGGCATTCATTATTCCATAGTTGTGTCATTTTTCTGGTATTTCGGCTTCAAGTTTTTCAACCCGAGTCCGATCGCACGAGGCGCGCGTGGAATGAGTCTCAAATGACGAAAACAAAAACGGCTGTACAGTGCCGTGTAGAATGGTTCATATTTTGCGGTTTCTCTTGACCGGATATGGTAAAATGCGTAGATAGTGAAATAAAAATATTGAATAATTAGCGACACAATAAAACGCATCGACTG
>JAHPZR010028433.1:37500-40000 GCA_019787425.1 Platygyra sinensis
GTCAAAACCAGATCACTTTGATATTTTGGCGAAGGGCGATGCTATCTTCTGTGTAATTCCTTAGCTTGGTCTAGCCTGATTCTTAGACGGTCCAGGTTGTTCGCGGCTTTTTTCACGGGAGAGAGCATGTAAAAAAAGCCGCGAACGACCTGGACCGTCTGAGAATCAGGCTATTTTCAGTCTCCCATTTCATTAATTCTAAACGGAAAACTTTTTCAACGGAAACTTATATTTTTTCGCTTTCCAACCAGTGTACAGTTTTATGAAACAAAAGTTTCAGTGCGTATAAGAATACTCAATTCCTTCATGACATAACTTGGGGATCTGAAATAGGTCCTTTGCAGGATCCGGTCACCGTGGTACGAAATAAATTACGCTGGGACGCAAATAGTGCAGTGGGACTTTCAAAACAAAGGGAAGTCAGGCTGGACTGGTATAAGAGTTCTTTTGTTTTAGAAGTCCCACTGCGTAATTTATTCCGTACTATGTGACTGGATCCTGCAAAGGGCCTATTTTTTAACAGCACCCCTGATAGAGGAAACTCGTTTGCAAAGAAAAACTCCAAGTGTTACGAGAGTTCTGGATGCAGCTTCAACCAATCCGGACTTCATATTACCTTTACAGAGAGTGTTTACTGATGTTAATCTTTGGTTTGTACTGATTTTTGTCTTGAATTAGGATTACTTGAAAGTCAAGGACGTTGCAGACTGTAGTAACGCGGGATCATGTGTATTTTGTGCACCCTTCGACCGATATATCGGTCGACGTAACGTGTTACATTACTATGATATAAGTACTGAACCTGATGCTGACTGAACTTCTCCAGTCGCATCATTTGTACGTTACTGTACTTTATTATAGCGATGTTTCTTGTTTACAAACATTGATGTCATAATTCTTTTGATATTCAAATTTGCCAGGCACTGAACAATAGCATGCATTGTTTCAACAGCCAATAAACCTCTGGTTGGCACATTAATGACAATAGGTGACGTAACGAGAAACAGCCCCATATGGCTAATGTTTGTAGCCGATATAACGCGCGCTCTGATTGGCTAATTGCAGCTTAACGCCAGGGCATTATTCTCCCGTAATGCCCACGAAACCGATTACGGATTATGCAGATTAGGAAAGGAAAAAACATGAAAGGTTATCCATATTTGCTTTACTTACATTGAAAATCGTTGTGATACAAGACGATGAGTGGCGATTAACATTCAGAGAGTTAATTATATTACTATCTTAAGGAAAAAATGAAGTTACATCGGCAAATTACGAACGAGTTAACTGGTCAGAAAGAAATTGAAATATTCATACATTAAAGAGCAAAACCACGAAAGGAAAGGAAAACCTTTCAGTGAAATGAAAACATTTCAGCGATATTTGCCGTCAATAACAAAAGGAAGCATAGTAGAAGTTTTGGACTTACCGGCTGCTGACCTTGTCCACGTATTGGCAAAGTCTTTTATACATATCGGAAAACGGATGGCGACGATTATTAACCTGACACCCTGTCGACTTTGCAGCGAATTATACAGAGGTTCCTTTCCGAAGGCAGGTCTCCTTTCACTGTCCTTTCACCATTTAAAAGGCAATTGGTGACACCAGAGCAGTACAGCAGTCAACATTAACAAATTCTCTTGCTGTAACACAAGCCAGTTTAAACATCTTCAAACACCCGAACGGTTTTTTTTTTCCGGTGTGGACATTCGCAGCATCTTTGAGCGCAGTTCAAGATCTTTAACAGGCCAGTAACCATAATCCAGGAAACTCAGAAAAGGCGAAGAGTTTTCATCGAAAGTGACCACGAAGAGTAGTGCTGATTCCGTTTGAATTGTATTTTCTTTTACCGACACGGCCGCACGGCTTTTGAACAAGTTTGAAGCACTTTTCTGTTGGAATTGGCGTTTGGAGGTTGATTCTTGAAAATGTCGATGAAATTTCTCTGGTCATATAAGTTGTTTACCACTGATTTACCCAAAAAATCCGAAAATTTCGGATGGAATGTAAATGGAAGATTAATTTTGTCTCCCCGAGCGGAAATTTTCTCGGGAAAACGGGATTTCTTGAAAGGTAGTCAAAAATTCGAAACGGAAAATGTGCGTTCCATTTGCTAGCTCTTGCTAGTTCCGGGCCTTTTTGCCGGCTTGGATCGTCTTTGATCCTATCTTCCGGGAAAAAGTCGTGGAAATGGAACATGCCGCATCCCACTGAAAATCCATTTGGGATTTGACGCGTACCATTTACTACAACTGTCAACCAACCGGTTCCTCCGAGTAAATGGCAAAAAACCATAGTAACATAACTGTACTAAAATACTTTTTGCGGCCGTATTGATCATCTTTTTCCAAAAATAAATATATTTTCTTGACGGAGTACGCGTTAGTTCGCTGAATTCTGTTATGCAGTTTGACGGTTTGGAAAGATGAATGGCCATATAATAAACAACTTAATAACCTCGACCGTTCGGTCGTTACGGGAAATCTCAAACCTCGGCCTA
>JAHPZR010028434.1:0-12500 GCA_019787425.1 Platygyra sinensis
ACGTGCGCACGCTTTGCACGGGAGTTAAGGACGGTGCCTACTAAATACAACGGTTCTTGCGCCAGGTTAGGACCACGCGGAAAAAGTAGAACTTTGCAAGGGCTATTGGAATCCACAAAGAAAAATAGGGGTAGCCACGCATTTTTTCGAGATAATTAACCTAGAATCTCAACAAAAATGCTGACATCAGCATTTTATCAAAAAAGAGGGAAAGGATATTTCCTCACAGATTTCCTTAGAATTCACCTTTACTGATACAGAAATGCAAACACATTTTAAAAGATCTTTAAACTATATGGCAAATGGGAACATCAAAATCAATTTTGGTACGTTTTTAACAACAAAATCGTTGCAAAAGCGCTTTTAGCGTCTCTGACAGCCTTGCACTGGTTCAGCTAAAATACAGTCTGAATACCTTTTGCTCACAATCAGAAACTAATGTTTTCATGCTGAATAGGCTTGCCACTTCCATTTCGCAACATAAAATGTAGGGGTAACCTAGCGTTTTTGAAAGTTATTGATCTTTTTTTGAAAACTTTTACTGTGCCCGTTACATTTTTTCCTGTCACCTCCCCAGTAAGTGAGACATTCGCATTCGCGTTTTTGCGCGCGCACTACGCCATATGCAGGTACATGTTTTCAGAAGCTGGAGCTCAGCACTATTCTGAGGGATTGGTGCCGCAGTATATTTTGACGTATCATTTTACATCGTTAACCTAAAAGATTAAAGATTAGTCCTTTATAACTTAATTCAAACAGTTGTATTCGACAAATGTAATATTCAGTTCCTACCGCATACTTTATCGTTACAATTTCACATGCATCGCTACTTTCCTAAATAATCCACTTTGGCCTCGTTAGCACCCCCCCCCCCCCCCCCCCCCCCCACATAAAATCCTGGTTACGGGCCTGTAAATATTTATCATATGAGAACTTCAATTTTGAAATAAAACAGGGGGGTGCCTCATACTCATTAAGGAGCACTGGGGCATTGAAAATAACCCATTTTGGCATTATTTAATGCTTATTACAAGAACGCATTCCCAGTAATAATTGTAAATTTTTGTGACCGAGACTCATGAGAACACGCATTAAACTGGAGTCAATGCATTGTGTTGGACACAAATAAACTTTTTAAGTTTGATTTAGACAGAAAGCTGAATTCTTGATTAAAATTTCAACCAAATTTCTTGACATGGTTACCATAGGGCAAAATAGAAAAGACCACAGTTTACCAGGGGCACCCGACGATCAAATTAAGCAAAAAAGCCTCTGAGGGATATTTCTGGGCTCCTTGTAATGTTTAAAGACTGTTTAAAGAGTTGTTTTAATCAGCTAGAAAAATTTGATCTGTTCGGATTTCTTAGCTAAAGATTGAAGTGCCCGAAAATTTTAGGGAATGAACTCTTCATTTCAGAATTTGCTAGCTGAACGTTACCTTCGAAGAACTTCTCTGCGAACTTTTTTCTTACCCGAAAATGCTAGGCGACCTTTTTTAGAGCCAGAAATTTCAAAAATATCCCTTCCGAAAATCTAAGGGACTGTTTTCCCCTGCATTTCTCTGGTTGTGAATCTTTTAGGTAATGTCAGTTTAGTAAGAAATCAGTAGCTTTTTGGCAATGCATTATCCGAAAGTCTTAGAACGGGTAGACTCTCCCGAACAGATATTTCATCGAAGTTTCTCGTTGGGTGCCCCTGAGTTTACTTGCTATTTTCGTTATTTATTCAACTTTCAGCAATAGGAATCAGATCAGTTTTCCCTCAACTAAAGTTTATGACAAGTTGATTACAATGACTGAAAAAAACGTTGGGGTGCCCGTGCTCGTTGGTGAGCTATAGCCATATTCCAACTGACAGCGCTCATTATCAAGGCAAATCCGCCATGTTTTCAATATGCGCGTGCACGCGGGCGCGCTAAATGACGCCATAAATTATGCGCAGAAAGAATGCGCATTGCAATAGGCTAGTTTCGAATTGTGCAGAAACAAAAGAACAGAGTCGAGGTTCAGGGGAATAATTTGCATTTTCCTTTGTTATGAACAATACAAAATGCTAATTATTCCCCTGAACCTCGACTCTGTTCTTTTGTTTCTGCACAATTCGAAACTAGCCTATTGTGAGGAATAACCTTAAGCAATAGCCCTTTTCACGGTTAATTTTTCTCATTTGCATTACAATGAAATCAACGTGAATGCGAGGCAATTTCGGGCTAAAAGTGCGAAATAGCCCGAAATTGCCTCGCATACATGCTAGATTTTATTGTAATGCAAATGAGGAAAGCTAACCGTGAAAAGGGCTATTTGAACGCGAACACACAAAGCGGCGAAGCCGCGAAAACTCTCTCCCAGGCTCCTCGCGGCTTTGGCGCTCCTTATCGCGGCTTTCCCGCTTTCCTAGCGCCCTCAAATTGCTTAAAAACCGCCCAGCTACGCAGGCTACTTCGAATCCTGCTATCTGTAATCGTTTATTAGTGATTGGCGACAAACATCATCTACTCGAAAATTTCCCGCTTGCACACATCCGGAAACCACCGCATCCTCATCATGTACTCATCCATTTTCCACTGGGTCATCACTGAAAACTATCGCATTCACCGCAAATCTATCACCACTACTGTACGAACCCACAATCCTCTCCATTCAACTTAATTAAGGTGGCTGAAAACATTTTCCAGTATTTTCCAAGACTTAGAGTTTGATGGGTCATTATAACCACTCTTTATCAGTTAAATTGCCACAATCATGGTATCAAAAAACTGCCCAATCATCGGTGAACAAGTTGCTGTTAATTTTGTGGCACAATAGGTTACCATAGCAACAGCATGACCTGCTAAAAACACCCTTAATTTTAGATTTAAGCGCTTATAACTCAAAAACGAGCTCGGTGACCCCCATTTTTTATTTAAATATCGAATTGTAATCAGCATGGTAAGATGCAACATTTTGCAAAGTTTAACAGAATTCTGCGAGGGGGGTTCAGAGCCACTTTAAATTTTCAAAAATTTAAGGTGCGCTTGCGCATGCGAGCGCTGCATCTTAATCGTTTTAACAAGTTTATCACTCAAAAACTTGACCAAAAACTTTGTGACAAAATCCACCAGAAGGTTGGGTACGAAACGTCTGAGCCCGGGTACGAATCGTCTGGGTACGAAACGTCCATGGGTACGAACAATCTCGAGCCCAGAGTTCTCCCGCTCTTCGGTCAGCGGTGGGGTCCCCGGCGACCCCACCGCTGACCGAGGAGCCGGAGAACTCTGGGCTCGAGATTGGGGTACGAAATGACTGGATACCAAAAAGCGTCAAACACAGCTAAAAAAGACGAGTAGAAAAAATTTTAAAAAATGAGCGACGTCGTCTCGAAATTTTTATCAAAACAAAACCCCTTCAACTCCACCACCCGATTTTCCCCTTCCCCTGGTATGACGCCAGCGCGCTCAAGAGCCGACAAGAGGTTGAAGACGTTGAAGAACCCCTGGCATGACGTCAGCTCAACGCTCGCAAACTCGCAAAATGCAAGTTATTTTGATAATATGCGAGTGAGAAATATATCAACTAGCAAACGTTTGCGAGTTAGAATCATGCAGATCTCGCATCTAGTGGTCAGATCTAGTGGTCTCACCAGTTTGCTAGTGGAAAATTTCTTACTGGTAAAACTTGCAAGTGGATAAAAAAGTTAACTTCGAGCCTTACTTTTACCCATGTACACCAATATGTTTACACATGAAGGTATCTTTTATGGACCCTCGTATGCGGCATATTCACTTTTTGTGATCACTTTTCGAAATCCCCGTGTCCTGTGACACAGATTTTGCTTACGTGTCCAGGCTAATTCAGTGATATCTGCTTTACACCCATGGGGCTAGTGTGAAATAAATTCTCTCATTTATTGTTTACTTGTATTCTTTTCCAAATTTGTTAAGTCTAGTTGTTTGTGAATAGAATTGCTGTTGTGTATTTTCATCCCATGTTAGAACACACAGGAAACAAAGATGGGAACACTATCAACTCTAGAACCAGGTACAGGTAAATATGATTTGGTATATTGGAGGACTTCTCAAAACAAGAAAGTGAGCCGTAAATATTAAGAGCTGTGATAAAATTGTCAGTGTATGGGGACCAAACAAGAACAACAAACTAATATTCAATACAGTATTTCACTTGTTTATTATTAAAATATTCTCAAGGCAATGAAATACAATTAAGTCTTTCAAATTTGGTTGTACCGGTTAATACATCGTTAACTGATCAAGCCATCAACATTTCCTGTCCGTCTTTGTGCCAGACTCACTTATGGGTATTTTCTGAAATGCACTATGTCAAGAGTGTTACAAACAGTTATCCATACATATATTACTCAATTTAAACTTGACAATACCGTTGCATTAAATAAATAATTTGTTTTGTTTGTAACTCAAATCAACTTTGATACCATTAAGTTGTCAAAACTGTACTTAAAGCACTATGTCTTAAAAACATGTTTAAAAAAGAGAAGGAAATTGATTTACAGCTGTTTTTGTAGCTAGATCAGCCTAAACTTACAAAATTAAACAATTTCTACAAAAAATTACCTGTCAATTCCCTTGCATATACGGTCAAACATCAACTAACGGTTACTAGCCACATACAACACTATGCTTTAATCCTTTCAGAAGTCTGCACTTATTCTAGACAATCCAAAGTGTGTAGCCGGTTTGTGGAGCTGTGATTATGTATTGTTGAAGCTGCAACATCAGTTCAAAATTCTTTTAACTTCTTCCCCTACCTTTTTAATCATTTTTCTTGAGAGAACGTTTTTCATCATGATTACCTTCTGAGCTGATCAGGATCGTATTTCTCAAGCTATGCCCTCTTAAATTTGTAGCCTGCAAACAGGCTCTCCGTATGGGTTATTCCGAGATTTGCCTTTGAACGGTGCGCGGGCCTCTCCCTCTCTCGCCCGCCCCCTAGCTTTTGACCGCGCGCCATTCGAAAGCAAATCTCGGAATGATAACCTATACGGAGAGCCTGTTTCTAGGCTATTAAATTTGTTACAAGAAGTAACAAGAATTTAGAACTGATCACTTCTGAAGACATCGTAAAGTTCCAAGTCTGGGAGATAAAAGTGAACAGTTTACTATATGGTACACCTCTTGCAATCAGTTCTCAAATTGAGCAAAATCCAACATGTCCCATGGCAAACAGATACAACATATCCTAAAAGAAAGCAAATTGAACTAAAATGTTTACAGTGAGGACACTCGAACCGTGAACACTTGATATTTGTTTGTACATTTTTTTAGTGACTATGGAATGCGGGCCCGACCTTTTGATAAGAGTATTTAATGTTTTTACACTTACAAAATGCGAAACACATAACACTATACATCATAAGAAGAGCCATTATTTCCTAATTGTCAAAAAAAAAATGTACAGAAAAATGTCAAGTGTTCACGGTTCGAGTGTCCTTACTGCAATGGACCATTTTCTTATTCTCAGTACTGGACTGGAGTTAGCTTGCAATGGAAGTTCATACAGGTGAATATTGTTAGCATGAGATTAATATCATTTGCATCTTAAGACTCCTCGTATTGCCCTCAGCAGCAGGCTAGTTCCAGTGCAATAGCAAGAATAAGGAAATTCACAAATTGACATCAGTTTTTCATGCATCTGTCCTGTTATTGATCATGAATTTCATCATAACATTGTCAAAGTAGTTGTGGATCCACGAGGTGATAGCTGACTCAGAGGCGATCCACAGACTACTTTGACAATGTTATGTCGAAATTCATTGTCTATAACGGGACAGACACATGAAAAACTAACGTCCATTTGTTTTTTACGATAACATCAAATTGTCCGCTCTCGCTCGTGGCCGCATCGCATAAATTATAAATTCATGTGTCAGTAACCTTATTGACGATAAAAATTAACCAATGAGCGCACAAGATATTTGTGCTGTTATCGTAAAATGATCTATTGAAGGACCAGATCAGCAGAGAACAAGAGGTGACAAGCATTGATGACAAGACTTTTCGTCAACTTCCACTGAACATATTCAGTATGTTTGTCTTTCAAAAGTGAACTCTAATCCTTGATTGATCTGCAGTAAAAGGACCAACACCCCTCACCCCATCCTGACTATGGTACTTAAACTAACACCTCACCGGTGAAATAAGAAAAATAGATTTCAGAGCTCCTGTAATAGCTCCGTAACATAACAATTACCACATTAAAGATATCAAAGGGGAACTAAAATTGCTTCAAGTATTTCAAAATATAATCTTAATTTCAGTCTGATAGGTCTCTTGAATTTTTAACCACCTTTAAGGTCTTGACTTGTATAGTATACCTTTTAATTTGGTTTCCATGGTAACCATTGCAAAAGCAACATAACGTTAGCTTACTAATAGGAACATTCTACTGAATAACATTTGATTGAGTATTCTGTTTGAAATGCAACTTTGCAGATCTGAAGCAAGGGATGCAAGATTAAATGCTTAAAAATATATTTTTCATCCCATCATTAATAGACAAATTTTGCTATATTAAAATTCAGCCTAAAACAATAGACCTTAAAGCACAAGTCTCTGGTTAATAACTTACGAGTTTGTGGGGTATATTTCCCAGAGCTTTGCGCTGAAGTCTATTATGTTCGGCTGAATTTTATTTAGTCTTGATATTTTCCTTTTTCTATGATATTCTAAAGCTACTCTAATTTTAAATCATTTAAGATTATTTACAGCTTACATTAACATTATTAATTAAAAAGTCATCTTGTGGTTAAAAAATGTATTTCTTGTCATTCCCAAGGGTACGTTAGTGTAGATGTACTCATGAATATGTCACTTCCCTGAGTCCACTTTGTGTAGATTGTGAATTTGACAGGTTATTTGCAGCATCTCGGAATGTTGACACTAACAAAAGAAAGTGAAATTTTTAATCATATAAATGTGACAACTTTCCATCAACTTGTCATATTGGCAAGTCTGTGACATTAACTCAAGAAGAACATTTATTACAACTCACATCAGATGGAACATATTTAATAAAAAATAATGAAGGAAGTTGTTAAAAATGCCCCAAAGTGTAGCCTGAATGTTCTTCACAATATATCATACAATGTACTTAAGGACGTTCGCATGAAAATTTTCCAGTCGATAGAATTTTTTTAATTTTTTACTGCAGGCAGATAATGAGTTACTTGTGCCAAAAATTCAAAAAAAATTGGGGGTCACCGTCTTCGTTTCAGAGATAAAGCATGTGGTAAACTGCACTGATTTCGAAAAATTGCCCAATATAACTAAGCACGGTCTGCAGGGGTTTATAGTTAGAACTAGTAATAGTTCTCACTAAATCTGCCCCCGCTTCTATTTTATCCCTGAAGGATATAAAATTCTTATAAAATTTCACTGCGCATAAGGAATCTTTTATTTATTGTATGAACTAAATTTTATATTTTGTAACATACTGGAATGGCAGGGATCCAAATGTAAATGTAAATTTTTTGCGGCGTTTTCGTTGAGGACAAAAAGTTTGACTCTAATTTGCATATATGGCGACTGTAACGCAATTCTTCTGTTTACACCTCGGAAAAAAATCTCAACTTCCGTTCTGCTTTCGAGATACATTTGCTCGAAGAGTCCTCGTATGATTAAGACAAATGGTTTCAGTATCAAACTAGAACAACAGAGTGGTTTTATACTTTTTTTTTCCAGAATGTACTTCGTGAGAGTATTATGTAAAGAATATCATGTGATAGAATGAGTTAGACAGAATGTGTTGGTTTAGTTGATTAAAATTTATGATACCATGCCTAAGTTACTTGAACAGTATGAGTGATATAGTTTACAAAAAATATAAAATTTTAGTTCATACAATAAATAAAAGATTCCTTATGCGCAGTGAAATTTTATAAGAATTTTATATCCTTCAGGGATAAAATAGAAGCGGGGGCAGATTTAGTGAGAACTATTACTAGTTCTAACTATAAACCCCTGCAGACCGTGCTTAGTTATATTGGGCAATTTTTCGAAATCAGTGCAGTTTACCACATGCTTTATCTCTGAAACGAAGACGGTGACCCCCAATTTTTTTTGAATTTTTGGCACAAGTAACTCATTATCTGCCTGCAGTAAAAAATTAAAAAAATTCTATCGACTGGAAAATTTTCATGCGAACGTCCTTAAGTACATTGTATGATATATTGTGAAGAACATTCAGGCTACACTTTGGGGCATTTTTAACAACTTCCTTCATTATTTTTTATTAAATATGTTCCATCTGATGTGAGTTGTAATAAATGTTCTTCTTGAGTTAATGTCACAGACTTGCCAATATGACAAGTTGATGGAAAGTTGTCACATTTATATGATTAAAAATTTCACTTTCTTTTGTTAGTGTCAACATTCCGAGATGCTGCAAATAACCTGTCAAATTCACAATCTACACAAAGTGGACTCAGGGAAGTGACATATTCATGAGTACATCTACACTAACGTACCCTTGGGAATGACAAGAAATACATTTTTTAACCACAAGATGACTTTTTAATTAATAATGTTAATGTAAGCTGTAAATAATCTTAAATGATTTAAAATTAGAGTAGCTTTAGAATATCATAGAAAAAGGAAAATATCAAGACTAAATAAAATTCAGCCGAACATAATAGACTTCAGCGCAAAGCTCTGGGAAATATACCCCACAAACTCGTAAGTTATTAACCAGAGACTTGTGCTTTAAGGTCTATTGTTTTAGGCTGAATTTTAATATAGCAAAATTTGTCTATTAATGATGGGATGAAAAATATATTTTTAAGCATTTAATCTTGCATCCCTTGCTTCAGATCTGCAAAGTTGCATTTCAAACAGAATACTCAATCAAATGTTATTCAGTAGAATGTTCCTATTAGTAAGCTAACGTTATGTTGCTTTTGCAATGGTTACCATGGAAACCAAATTAAAAGGTATACTATACAAGTCAAGACCTTAAAGGTGGTTAAAAATTCAAGAGACCTATCAGACTGAAATTAAGATTATATTTTGAAATACTTGAAGCAATTTTAGTTCCCCTTTGATATCTTTAATGTGGTAATTGTTATGTTACGGAGCTATTACAGGAGCTCTGAAATCTATTTTTCTTATTTCACCGGTGAGGTGTTAGTTTAAGTACCATAGTCAGGATGGGGTGAGGGGTGTTGGTCCTTTTACTGCAGATCAATCAAGGATTAGAGTTCACTTTTGAAAGACAAACATACTGAATATGTTCAGTGGAAGTTGACGAAAAGTCTTGTCATCAATGCTTGTCACCTCTTGTTCTCTGCTGATCTGGTCCTTCAATAGATCATTTTACGATAACAGCACAAATATCTTGTGCGCTCATTGGTTAATTTTTATCGTCAATAAGGTTACTGACACATGAATTTATAATTTATGCGATGCGGCCACGAGCGAGAGCGGACAATTTGATGTTATCGTAAAAAACAAATGGACGTTAGTTTTTCATGTGTCTGTCCCGTTATAGACAATGAATTTCGACATAACATTGTCAAAGTAGTCTGTGGATCGCCTCTGAGTCAGCTATCACCTCGTGGATCCACAACTACTTTGACAATGTTATGATGAAATTCATGATCAATAACAGGACAGATGCATGAAAAACTGATGTCAATTTGTGAATTTCCTTATTCTTGCTATTGCACTGGAACTAGCCTGCTGCTGAGGGCAATACGAGGAGTCTTAAGATGCAAATGATATTAATCTCATGCTAACAATATTCACCTGTATGAACTTCCATTGCAAGCTAACTCCAGTCCAGTACTGAGAATAAGAAAATGGTCCATTGCAGTAAGGACACTCGAACCGTGAACACTTGACATTTTTCTGTACATTTTTTTTTTGACAATTAGGAAATAATGGCTCTTCTTATGATGTATAGTGTTATGTGTTTCGCATTTTGTAAGTGTAAAAACATTAAATACTCTTATCAAAAGGTCGGGCCCGCATTCCATAGTCACTAAAAAAATGTACAAACAAATATCAAGTGTTCACGGTTCGAGTGTCCTCACTGTAAACATTTTAGTTCAATTTGCTTTCTTTTAGGATATGTTGTATCTGTTTGCCATGGGACATGTTGGATTTTGCTCAATTTGAGAACTGATTGCAAGAGGTGTACCATATAGTAAACTGTTCACTTTTATCTCCCAGACTTGGAACTTTACGATGTCTTCAGAAGTGATCAGTTCTAAATTCTTGTTACTTCTTGTAACAAATTTAATAGCCTAGAAACAGGCTCTCCGTATAGGTTATCATTCCGAGATTTGCTTTCGAATGGCGCGCGGTCAAAAGCTAGGGGGCGGGCGAGAGAGGGAGAGGCCCGCGCACCGTTCAAAGGCAAATCTCGGAATAACCCATACGGAGAGCCTGTTTGCAGGCTACAAATTTAAGAGGGCATAGCTTGAGAAATACGATCCTGATCAGCTCAGAAGGTAATCATGATGAAAAACGTTCTCTCAAGAAAAATGATTAAAAAGGTAGGGGAAGAAGTTAAAAGAATTTTGAACTGATGTTGCAGCTTCAACAATACATAATCACAGCTCCACAAACCGGCTACACACTTTGGATTGTCTAGAATAAGTGCAGACTTCTGAAAGGATTAAAGCATAGTGTTGTATGTGGCTAGTAACCGTTAGTTGATGTTTGACCGTATATGCAAGGGAATTGACAGGTAATTTTTTGTAGAAATTGTTTAATTTTGTAAGTTTAGGCTGATCTAGCTACAAAAACAGCTGTAAATCAATTTCCTTCTCTTTTTTAAACATGTTTTTAAGACATAGTGCTTTAAGTACAGTTTTGACAACTTAATGGTATCAAAGTTGATTTGAGTTACAAACAAAACAAATTATTTATTTAATGCAACGGTATTGTCAAGTTTAAATTGAGTAATATATGTATGGATAACTGTTTGTAACACTCTTGACATAGTGCATTTCAGAAAATACCCATAAGTGAGTCTGGCACAAAGACGGACAGGAAATGTTGATGGCTTGATCAGTTAACGATGTATTAACCGGTACAACCAAATTTGAAAGACTTAATTGTATTTCATTGCCTTGAGAATATTTTAATAATAAACAAGTGAAATACTGTATTGAATATTAGTTTGTTGTTCTTGTTTGGTCCCCATACACTGACAATTTTATCACAGCTCTTAATATTTACGGCTCACTTTCTTGTTTTGAGAAGTCCTCCAATATACCAAATCATATTTACCTGTACCTGGTTCTAGAGTTGATAGTGTTCCCATCTTTGTTTCCTGTGTGTTCTAACATGGGATGAAAATACACAACAGCAATTCTATTCACAAACAACTAGACTTAACAAATTTGGAAAAGAATACAAGTAAACAATAAATGAGAGAATTTATTTCACACTAGCCCCATGGGTGTAAAGCAGATATCACTGAATTAGCCTGGACACGTAAGCAAAATCTGTGTCACAGGACACGGGGATTTCGAAAAGTGATCACAAAAAGTGAATATGCCGCATACGAGGGTCCATAAAAGATACCTTCATGTGTAAACATATTGGTGTACATGGGTAAAAGTAAGGCTCGAAGTTAACTTTTTTATCCACTTGCAAGTTTTACCAGTAAGAAATTTTCCACTAGCAAACTGGTGAGACCACTAGATCTGACCACTAGATGCGAGATCTGCATGATTCTAACTCGCAAACGTTTGCTAGTTGATATATTTCTCACTCGCATATTATCAAAATAACTTGCATTTTGCGAGTTTGCGAGCGTTGAGCTGACGTCATGCCAGGGGTTCTTCAACGTCTTCAACCTCTTGTCGGCTCTTGAGCGCGCTGGCGTCATACCAGGGGAAGGGGAAAATCGGGTGGTGGAGTTGAAGGGGTTTTGTTTTGATAAAAATTTCGAGACGACGTCGCTCATTTTTTAAAATTTTTTCTACTCGTCTTTTTTAGCTGTGTTTGACGCTTTTTGGTATCCAGTCATTTCGTACCCCAATCTCGAGCCCAGAGTTCTCCGGCTCCTCGGTCAGCGGTGGGGTCGCCGGGGACCCCACCGCTGACCGAAGAGCGGGAGAACTCTGGGCTCGAGATTGTTCGTACCCATGGACGTTTCGTACCCAGACGATTCGTACCCGGGCTCAGACGTTTCGTACCCAACCTTCTGGTGGATTTTGTCACAAAGTTTTTGGTCAAGTTTTTGAGTGATAAACTTGTTAAAACGATTAAGATGCAGCGCTCGCATGCGCAAGCGCACCTTAAATTTTTGAAAATTTAAAGTGGCTCTGAACCCCCCTCGCAGAATTCTGTTAAACTTTGCAAAATGTTGCATCTTACCATGCTGATTACAATTCGATATTTAAATAAAAAATGGGGGTCACCGAGCTCGTTTTTGAGTTATAAGCGCTTAAATCTAAAATTAAGGGTGTTTTTAGCAGGTCATGCTGTTGCTATGGTAACCTATTGTGCCACAAAATTAACAGCAACTTGTTCACCG
>JAHPZR010028434.1:17500-27500 GCA_019787425.1 Platygyra sinensis
ACCAACGCGGGGCCAGCTCACTAACTTCTCATTTCTGTTCTGTATGTGTCTCTACAGTTACTCATGCTTACTGTTAGGCTCCTGTGTCCAGTTTGTAAAAACAACCTGACATATGACGCAATAGATTCCATACACGCCACATTATTTATTTTATGTTATTTTAATTCCTACGTTTTATGGAAATTATTTAGTATTCTGTAGTTATCCTCCTAGTATAGGCATTACTGTCTCAGGAGTACCATGATTAAAGATGGATTAAGATGTTCTTTTCTGTTCTCTGTTAAAGAGAGGCTCGATTTGCCCTGTGCGAAATGGGACTTATGTGAAAAACAGAAGGCAGCTACTGATGCAAGAGTAAAAAGGAAGGTACGTGTACATTATTCTGTAATACATTATTAGCATCAACTTGACAGCCGACACACAAAAAAGAAAGGGTTTTGATTCAATTTTCAGCAAGTGCAGGGCAACTGGTTTTCACAGACATGCAAAAAACTCTTTGAACTGAATTTCTTTACAAGAAGACACTTTCCTCTCAGATGGTCAAATACGGTGGCTCATAAGGGACACATCGATGTTTCCATCGCAAGACTTATAACTTGCGATCGACACTTAGTAACTTGCGATCCGCAATTTACTAACGTGCCCCCCCCCCCCTATCCCCTGTTGCGATCGCAGCTTAACAACTTGCTCGATCAGTTAACTTAAGCTAACTTTGCGATCGCAACTTAGTAACTCGCAACTCTGATGTACCAACCACAAGCGACGTGAAAACGCCCATCCGGTGTATTCAATTGCTATTAAAAAGCCTCAACTTTAAGGCTGGTTCCACTGGACGACAGCAGGTCGTAGTTTGGAGTCGCAATCAGGAAGCGTCAAGCGATACGATCTAGTGAAAATCAAACCACGGACGGGGCCCCTTTCGCAGTTTACGATCAACATGGTACAAAAACCGCCAATGCTGGAGGAGCAAACCGCCCCTACTGGGGGACCTGGCGTCACAAAACAAAAGAATATTTAGTTAAGTTGCTTTGTTTCCTTCCTGCCCTCCCCCCCACCCCCCTCCTTCTGAGTTTTTGTCCCCCTTTTCTGCGGAAGCGGGGCCAAAACGGCCGAAAAAACCCCCGTTTCTTTCGCTCTTTTGCTCCACGGAAAAACGCTTGCTACGCAACCAAAAGCAACTTAACTAAATATTCTTATATATTATTCCGGCTATTTTCTGCTTCCTGGGACCAGGATAGCCGGAAGGAGAAATTCCAGCGTATTCCGGAATGATGAATAGCACCCAAACATACGATCGACACCGCATTATTTTTAATTATTCTTATTCCGGATTGATCTATTTGATTTATTTTTGCCCCATTTTCGGCGCGGTGGCAAAACGCTCGAAAACCCCGTTTCTTTTCTTCGCTCTTTGGGTGCTATTTCTCATTCCGGAATACCTGGATTTCCCTTCCGGCTATCCTTGGTCCCTGGAGCAGAAATCGCCGAAATATATTCCGGAATATATTCTTGTTCCGGGAATATCCCAAACGACACGTGCCCTAAGTTGCGATCGCAAGTTAGTAAGTTGCGATCCGCAAGTTATTAACGTTGCGATCGCAAATTATTAAGTTTTTGATCACAAGTTAGTAAAGTTTTTGATCGCCAAGTTAGTAAAGGTTGCCGATCAAAAAAAAAAAGCAAGGTTTCTATACTACGTTGCAGATCGCACGTTACTAACTTCCGATGGAAAAACATCAGTACAAATTGTAGCATGTAAGGTACTAGCTCAACTAGACATGCATTCTCTCTACTGGGGTGGAATGCCATACTGTTATGACCGGAAACTAGAGTTACAATATTGACCGGAAGAGACATTTCGTGACGATTGCGTTGTTCAGTTATTTAGTGATTTATTTTGATTGACAGTTGTAATCGGAGAGAGTTGTTTTTGATCATTGCACAATGTAAAATCGGATATAAAAAGATCGAGGAGTGGACATCGACATTAAAGAGGTTAAAAAGAACATATAAGTGGTGTAGAATCAGTGGAATCAATCGTGAGTGAGAGTGTACCGCGTACAGTGTCGGTTACACTGTTAAGTTGCCGAGTAAAAACTAGCTGCTGGAGTAAGGACCCACTTATGTTTTTGCTTCATTGTGCATGGAGCCTTACATGTAGAGCTAATAACTTGGGCTTTAAGTAAAATAATGATACCATTATGTATGTTTCTGGTAACTGTTCATTTGGTAGGGAAAGAAGTAGAAAAACTAGGGGACTTGTTAACACGTACTATTTTGCACTACATGTATCTTGTTAAAGTATTAAGTCTCTTCAAATCAAATTTTATTTACGCTATAACGACCGTTCCTTTAAATCAATTTTCAAAATTTTGGATGTGACGCAGTAAAAGGAAGGATACAACATCTTCCATGACGTTGCCAGGTAATACATTGGAACACATGCGGCCGTTGAAAACTTGGCTGCTGAGACACACGGGGTGTGGGGGAATTATATAATCACCTTGGTAACCAGGAACAACTTTTCAGAGGGGCAAGGCTGGCCCACCAATGGGAAAAGTTGACATAGGGAAAGTGCCCCTCTGGGCATATCCCTTGAACCTTACTGAAACCAAGGCTCACCACGTCTGATGGCTTCATTCCTTGGCCATTTCTGTGAATAAGAATAAGAATAGACGAATTATGAATAAGAATGATGGCCGAAAACATTTAGTAACATGCAACTGTATGCTAGATGTGAGCTACAAGTATTTGACAGTCTACCTAGTTCTGCACACAAAAAGGATCTCTGTACTAACTTACCCCAATCCATCGTAATTAGGTAATGTTCCAGGTAAAGACCGTTTGGTTCTACCATTTTTTTATCGTTCTGCAGCAATCAGGCTTTGTCCCCAATTTTTCAATGTTCCCCTACATAGGAATTACCGTGGTATTTAGCTTCAGAAGAAGATTTTGTTTGGAATATGAAATAGTTGATCAATTAAGGAATAATATAAAATATGACACCAGCCTGAAGTTCTAGGTAATGTTTTGCTGATTGAACTCCCCTCCCCCAATCCGAAAGTATGATTCAAACAATAGCAAGGTTCGTGCAAAAGTTAGCACCTTTCTGAATGTTCTTGTCACGTGGTTGAATTGCCTCCTTTCTTAACTGGACTTTTACTTAAACATGAAACAATTTCAGTGCCTGATGTGTGATGAGAAAGGGCTGGCTAGGTTGCAGAGCAAAGAAGCGTTCGCTTTCTCTGATCCAATATTTATTAATAGTAATATTCTATTTAAGAAAATAAAAGTAATTACATGGCAGCATGTGAATGCTTTAAAATTGGTGTGCCAGTTTTTTATAATGTATCAGAATAAGGGCGTAAAGAGACTCAAAGTATAATATTACAAAAGTAAAAAAAATCTAAAAAAATAAACTTCTTTTGGCCAAAATGAAGAAAACTTTGAAGGTACGTCGCATGCCAGATTATTTAGTTGTTTTAAGACACCTCAGCTGCTTGTTAATTTTTCCAATTATGTTCCCTGCTTCAAGGTGATTGAAGGGCTGTAACATCTACATGAAATGATGACTCACCTCTTCAATTGCCACCTTTCAATTTTTTATTCCCTTTTTAAAGCAAGAAAAAAATTGCACATTCTGTTTAGCTCGATCTGCCAGTAGACTGTTTCACAGAGGCCTTAGCAATTTTTTATTTCAGGGGGGAGGGGGGGCCCTTAACAGTTTGTAGTAAGTAGATAACAGAGTGAATTCTCCTAATACTATACCTGCAAAGACTTTAATGTCACTTCAAATCATGTTCTCCTTCTCTACCGAAGCAGCAGTCTGTAGGGTTGGATGGTACTGAACCAAAATCTACCCACATCTCTAGTATATAACTTGGTTGACTTCCTTGGAGAATGCTTTTCCTGCTGAGGCTGTGGGGCACGTGCCAAGAGGTGGTGAAAGAGTGGCTCTGCAAGAAATCTCTTTTTTTTTTTTTTTGAAGAATACAAAGAGCGTCTTGTCTGTGGGATCATTGTACCATACTGGTGTGTTACCTTCTGCTCTGAGGGTTGGTAGCGTGGAAGGAACAAGAAAGTGTGTGACTTCTGCTTCTTGTTCATTATTCACCTTGTAGAATAGAGGACAAATAATGTCATATTCCTCAAGGAATCCCTTCATTGCTTCTTCTCGTTCTCCTGCAATCGTCCTAAGAATGTTGTCTTCTCAGAGGGAATCGGTGAGCTCCAGCTGTTGTGAAGCAGTGTCCCACATCACGTCTGAAGCCATGCTCTGAGATGATTTCATCAATCGGTTGGTGGGTGACCAACTGAATATGCATCAACTAGTATTCTGGTTTCAGTAGACCCAGTTAGACAGCTCTGAATCCTGGCCCGGATCAACTAAATTACAAGTCCTTTCTCGTGAAGTACTTTAAGTATCCTTGGACCAGTTACTACAAATACGAAGTTACCAACTGACGTTGGAAAAACTGCTTCAATGTCGACACAGAACTTTTGCCTTTCTTGCTTGGTCTTCTGATTTAATGATTGCATCTTGGTTTTTATCCGATGAAAACGGAACTTTACAGCCCACAGTTTTCTTTCGCTGTTCAGGCTGTGCAAAGTTATTTTTCTTTGAAGGTTTTGAACCATCCCTCTATCAGTTTGTTCCCTTGCCGGTTCTCCACGGGAAATAGTACATCAGCCCTGTCTTCATCATTTTATTTACCAGCCTCGGCCGAGAAGGAGGGCCAAAAATTATGTTGTAGATGTTTCCTCCAGGCGATGAAGGACCAGAGTCCCTTCATATTTCCTCTCTATGTGTTCCAACTAGGAAGACTGGTGATTCGGTGCCAACCTGGGCTACAGATAGATTCCAGCCAGCAAAGGGAAACGACAAGGTTTTGCGATTTTTGCTGCGTGCTACTTGTTTGAAAATTGTCACTGACAAAATGTTCCATGTTAAAACCAAAGCACACATAAATTGCTCGATTTTTAAGGAAGAGATGATGGTAAGCATAGTATTCTTCGCCCCACCAGCCAAAGTCAAGTATGCTTAACTCAAGGTTTAAAAACTTAGAACTAAGAGCTCTTTTTAGCTTTTGGTAATCGAGTGCAACCTTTTCTACAAATATATACTTGTAAATAGCTCTGGCTTGATTAATGTCATAATTGCTAATGAACATGATGAAAATGTAGATGATACATCCTGCTAACATTGCTGCATATGATGTCACTGAATGAAATGAAGTTAAGACATCTGAATTTTTCTCAATGATAAATATACACAAAACAGGACTCACAATCCCTTCCATAACATTACTTCCCTTGCACATTGTTCGTATGAAACAGAAAATCAGAAGACCCGAGCACATAACAATTGTAAAATGAAGCAGTTGGCAATGCTCAATTATGGATGTCTTTGTCGTCGATGTAATATATAATGTAGATGACAGGCCACAAGAGCCAAAAATCATAACTGTAAATACATTCGCGAATATTAAAAATTGTGTTCGATTATTGAATTTCATTACACCTGGTATTGATGACTCGTCATTTAAATACCATTCAAGGCCAGTATAATTCTCAATGACAAAGCAAACCATATCTAAAATAATACTTTGAGTAAATATCCAAAGCACTAAAAGATGAAAATGCCAAATGACTAGTCGGATTGCTAGTCGGATTGTACTAATACCCAGCAAAAACTCTCCACAGCAGCACTCAATATTTCTCACATACCCAACTAGAATATATCCTGCTAATAACGTTAACCCACTAAGCCCTGTTATTAAAGCAGAGGAACGTAAAATAGATAACTTAGCTACCAAGAACTGGAACATGGAAATAAAGTGAAGAACACGCAGTGCAAATGGCAATACTATTGCTGTGACCAGCACTAAAATGGAGAAAATGGAAAAGTCAACGGAAGGAGTGTCAAACAGCCATAAGCATATGAAGGATATAATCCAACACAGCAACAATAACTTGGAAACAGGAGAAAGTAGCGATTCTTGATCATATAAGTTACTGTATCCTCCAGACTCAAACATAGCAGTTACATGGCGAACAGATTTGTAGAATCGGTCAAAGCCTCCGAACTTGAGGCCAGTCTCAGTATCCAGATTTTGCCACTTCCGGTCTACCAAGCTAGTTTGTACTCCTTTCGTACTTGGTTCTTCACTGTCGAATGGTTTCCCGGTTATAGACTTCACTAGACTTGTTTTACCAACTCTGGAGTCTCCCAGTATTAAACACTGGCCTTGGAAAACGAACTGACTATATTGTTCTTCATCATGATGTTCACTTTGGAAAGCGAGATCTCTCAGTAGTTCTTGGCATGCCTCTGGTCCTGTCGGCGATCCTTGATCGAGCTGCAGCTGCAACATCACTTCAGCAGCACTTCTCGAAGTGTGATCGTCAGTAATACGTAAGTGGTGTACGTCTAGAGCCATGTGTTCATTAATCATGCAAACACTCGAACACTCGCAGATTCAGGGTTTTGAATTCATTTTGAATGAAACTGCCTGAGATATTTGGCAGCGTTATGGACAGTGGGGAGATAAATTTAATTATGGGTTACCGAAGGCTGCTGGTGACGGAAGTGGTCAACAATGGGATATTTAACAATTATCCTGTGAAATAGCTGGCGTTTTTCCCGCTTCAGCGCGCCCATTCATTGGCTAGTTCATGGTCACGTGAAATCTAACAATGAAACTGTTTCCCGCCAAATGCCATGAGGGGGCAACATTGCGAAAACTATGACGTCAAACGGGAAACAGTTCACTGTTACCCAGGTTACCGCGAAATGTTGAGCGCTGTTGCACGTGATCAGAGAAGGCCTGATGTTGTCGCTGGAATCTCAGTGCGTTTTTCAAAATTTGTGTTTATTTTGTTTTGCTATATAACAAATCACTTAACTCCTGTTAATGACTGGTCCCTTGGAGAACAGTGAATTTTGTTTCCCTCGAATCTCAATGTTTTCCTCGACTTCGTCTCGGGAAACATCCCGGGGGTGGGGGGTACTCCCTTATAAAGGCTTAATGGGGACGTGCGGCCAGCCAGGGTATCTTTTTCGGGATTTTTGTCTTAAACAGGGTATCGAATTTATCAGTTTTTGTCTTAATCAGGGTGTCGATTTATCAATTTTTGTCTTAAATGGGATATCTTTTCTTGGACGATAAACAGCAAAATTTTTACAAGCTCTTGTAAATTAATATTGACTTCCGTTGGCTTTGGCATTGATACCAGGCACATTAAATTTCCATTGATTGCACAACAAGAAAGAGACACAATTTGTAACCGCAACTTTTAATCTGTCTTAAACAGGGTATCAAAAATCGGAATTCTGTCTTAAACAGGGCAGGAAAATCAGCGATATTTGTCTAAAACAGGGTCAGGGTATGAGGGACTGGGCCGCACCTCCCCACCTAGAGATATATCGAGTACCCCCCCGGGGGAAACATTGAGGTTCTCGGGAAACAAAAGTCACTGTTCCCTTCGGGACCAGTCATTAAGTGTTAAATGATGCATTATGCGCAGGAAGCCCATGGCATGCTCACGTTTCTTCACATTTAAGGCCCGATTACATGGCGAATTTCAGCCCGGCTTCTGAAACAAACGATCACATGGAAAGGGATTTAGCCCGGGCTGAATTGCGCCCCGGGCCGACCCCGGGCCTGGGGCCCGTTTCTCGAAAGACCCGGTAACTTAACGGGCCCGAAATGAGATTTTGAAATGAATGTCTCGAGAAATGTAGGATGTGTTATGACCTCTAATGAAGTCCATTTGTTTCTTTAGCTAATAACTTTACTGTATAATATTCAAACCTTTTAAAAACCCCATCTGGAATGGACATAGGCGTACGAGCCGGGGGGGCGGGGGGGGGGGGGGCTGCAGCCCCCCCAGTCGCAGAAAATTTTGAGATTTTTCGGGCAAAAGTACTCGGGAGAAAGCATTCTAAAAGGTACTCAAGGCCTGGCTTGTAGGTTACTTTCACTAGCGTTTGTCTTGTCAAATCGGAGTTAAGGTCAAATGATCTAAGGATCCACAATTGCAGGTATTCTGTTTTGGAAAAGCCATATGCCAATTAAAAGTGTACCGTGGGAATCCATGATGTTATTTCCATTAGTGACAAAAGGATGAAAGCAAAGGACGACCAAGATGGGCTCCTGCCAAGATTTATGTCTTTGTGGTGGCTCTGAAAAGAGCCCTTTTGAATGGCTCCGCAAAGTGCCGGTTTAAAATTTTCCTGAACTTCTCGCACGAGGAACAATTAACTGTTTCTTTTATAAGTTTCTGATTTTACCAGGCTGTCGAATGAAGTCATAGGCTAGGAGTATGCAATGTTTCAAAATAACTACAGTGGAATCCTGATTTCTCTAACCCTCATTTTTTCGATCCTCCCGATAACTCGAACCAATAGTCGTTTCCCTCTTCTCAGTCAAACGCCATAATTTCACGAAGTGTCCGATTTTTAAAAGCAATTTTCATCAGTTCCCTTGGATGTTCCAAAAAATCGGAATTCGGCTGTGTTTCCGTAATGATAACAGTTTCATTAGACGTAAGAATTGAGAACGTTTTTGTTTTTACTGCGATTTGAGTACGTATATACAACTGACACTTTCGGGCATTTTGTAATTTTTCGGGCAATAAGGTCACCCGCCCCCCCCCCCCCCCCCCCCCCAAAGTCCGAGGGTGCCCGTACGCCTATGGGAATGGAAAACAAAACAGCTTAACGGGCCCGGTTATTACCGGGCCCGCTAAGCTGTTTTTGTTTTCTATTCCAGATGAGAGTTTCAAAAGTTTTGAAACTTCGAAAGTAAAGTTATTAGCTAAAGAAACAAAATGGACTTAATTAGAGGTCAGAACAGACCCTACTTTTCTTGAGACTTTGATTTCAAAATATGATTACTGGCCCGTTATGTTACCGGGACTTTCGAGAAACGGGCCCCAGAAAACTTAGGCTCGATTACCAGCCGCTGTTCGCGAAAGGAGCCCGCGCTCCTCCCCCAAGACACGAGAGAGCGGAGGAAATCGAGCGTACAGAAAACTATGATCTGAAAAACTCTCATGTAATCGAAACGGAATTTCAGCCCGGGCTGAAAAGCAGGAAACAGTATGGCTGCCGCTAGGAAACAGAAGCAATATCAGTGGCTTTAAAGCGATAAAACAGAGAATCTTATTCATTGTATCACTAATTTCAAAGCATCGACTTCAATGCTGTATTTGCAGGCTGTCAGGAAAGCCATAAACTCGGCGAGCTGGGCGATTTCTTTTTTTAGTGTTGTAAATAGTGTTGTAAAGCCACAGGGCTCCCACACAATCTGTCTGGGTAGCCGATTTTATTTTATAGTAAATGTCCTAGATTTACCTTTTGCTTCACCTATAGCCATATATCGCTAACTGTGTATGTAAATCAATAATAAATAAACGTTGAATTACCTTACCTGTGATGTATAGTCGTCCTTTTGCCTCAAAAGCGGTTTTTTTGAGCGATTTTGAGTGAATTTGAGTTCGCCGTTGACTGTTCTTCATAATAGAAGGACAAGGGAGGAAACCTTTTTCGAAAGGGTTCCAGCGCCGGGGCGATTTTTCCCGCCAAAATCGCATCGCTCCGCTTTCAAACTTCGCAGCATAAAGGTCAAAAGATTCACGATTCTTCTTGTACCTTCCAATCGAAAATCCATCCAAACGGCCCGGAGCTAGCCCTCGAAGAAAATCAAAATCCCACAGTATTCAAACGACTGTAATGCGTAGCAAGATCCTTGCGTGCCAGCCACAAACCGTTAGGTATTTTGAATACAATGAAAGAAGTTACAAACTTCGTAAGCTGCGTGGCACTTGATATTAGTAATAGTAATTGGACCGAGTGGAGTACAATTCAGGGAGTAATCGAGCGAGTAATTTCAAAATCGGACGAGCGCGAAGCGCGAGGCCGATTTGAAATTACGAGCACGATTAGTCCATGAATTGTACGACACCAGGTCCAATTACTAATTAATCGTATCTATAA
>JAHPZR010028434.1:30000-42890 GCA_019787425.1 Platygyra sinensis
CGGGATACCAGTGGCTTTTAACATTCCAGTGTAATCATATCCCCGATCAGTGATCGTTTGTGTTCCACAAAACGCGTCATGTGTACAGACACTTTGAAAATCAGTTTATGTTAATCAGTCAGAAATTCTCAAAAATTATTGCAACGAGATTTTCAAAAACCTCTCAAGAGGTTACGCTCACGATTACTATGCGTGATAGAAATCACGAGCTCATAATCTTATTGTTTTCAAGTAATGCGAAGCGATTCTGGAAACTACACGACGGAAAAATCACTATCACGAGTTTGTTACATATCCAGAAGTACTCAGCAACTGTACTGCATGGACTTCAGACTGGGTGAACCAGAACCCACCACAGCATGTTCCTATAATGCCACGTACGACGAAAAAAAACTTTGACGATTTTGTTACATATCTTTAAGCACTCAGCAACTGCATTGCATGGACTTCAGCCTGGGTGAACCAGAAAGGATATGTAACATGTTCCTATAATGCCACGCACGACGGAAAAATCACTATGACGATTTTGTTACATATCTCGAATTACTCGTGGGCCTGGGTAAACCTGAAAGGATATGTAACATGTTCCTATTGCCGTGTTTACATTCAAACGTTTACTGCGGTTTAAATTGACCGAGGTCAAGTTAACTGAACATAAGTAGATTAGTGCAGTGTTTATACTGGCTCAAATAACCAAAGTTAATCTGTCAACACTGCCAAAAATCGAATTGGCGGGAAATACAAGCTAATGCGCGAGTTTTTAAAACATGGTGGGTATTAACAAGAAAGCGGTGGCTCTGATAGTCATTGCCTTTTTCTTTTTAATTCTTGAGAAGCAAGTAGAAGCGTCTCGATTACGGCAACTGCTAATACTACAACACCTCAAGAAAGTGAGGCGAAAACGGATGATTTTATCGCAACTTATGGAGATGATAAAGAAGTGATAATAAAGAGGTGACAGGCCTGCGCGACTCCCATTCACGTGTAATAGCCAGATAGAGCTTAGCTCGGACGAGTATATATTTTAATGATCAGCCCCTTCTGTATGAAACAATGGAGGATCTTTGAATATTTCGCTAAGCAATAAACCTGTGTTTTTAGGAGGACATTTCGTCAGAGTAGAGCCGTTATTGGTAATATGTCTGTCTGGCTTCCGCTGTTATCCGCATGTAATTTGCAGAGTTTGACAGCTCTGTTTTTTGCCAGTTTTTTTTCTCTAGGCTCATTTATATTGCAAGATATGGTTTAGGCTCTCTCAAATATTAGCTCTGGAGGACAAAGTTTGAAATATTCCCGTGAACATGTAGGATACTTGCATTTCGTGTTACTATGCCGGGCCCGGCTGTTTGATAAACTGTTGCAAGTTATGCTGTTTCTTATCACGGGTGTCATATTTATCTTTGTCCGGCTTCGCCAAAGGAAAGCTGTAAATCTGTGTCAGAGAGACGTTCTTTGTATCGTGCATAGAATTCAGGTAGCTCTTTGTCCTTCCAGTTTTTTCGTTCTGGTACTGACAATATAACAAGTCTGTGGACTGTTTTGCGTGTTGTTTGTGATATTGCGTGGTCTCATTCAGGCAAAAAGCTCTGAAATAAGTTCTTCGCAATTCGCTTACCTTTCGGTTTGACTGCCGTAATAATTAAAAAATGTGTACTTATTTTGTTCCATTTTGCTACAGCACGAAACGTGGCGCAAAGAAAGCCTGAACTCCGCGAATAAACATGAAACGTGACAAGGAAACTTGAACTCGCGATAATCAAAAAAACTTCACCGCAACCGGATGTATCTGTCAATTTGACCTCGGTTACCGAGCTAAACCAAGCCAAATCACTGCATCATTATCGCTTTTACCGTGGTTAAATTTCCTTTGTCTCTTGCCGCATTTACTGAGGTATTAATTGATGTTTACATTGACAAAAAATTTACCTAGGTAAGAAAAACTCTTTTACCGCGGTAAAAATCCCAAGTGTAAACACGGCATATAATGTACATCACGCACGTCGGAAAAATAACTTTGACGATTTTGTTACATATCTTGAAGCACTCATCAGCAACTGTGTTGCATGGTCTTCAGCCTGGGTGAACCAGAAAATATCCTCTAACCCTCGGAAACGTCAAAATACTGCGTGGACGTTTGCGTGGGCAAACCAGAGAGTATTTATTATATGTACCTATACGGATTTTCTATGTATCCGAAATAATTGTCTTTTAGAAAACTAGTGTTCGATGGACTCAGTATAGGGTCTAACTCACAAATGAAAATAGTGATTTTTAGTACCTATCTAGTCCCATACAATCTAAAAGCATGACAATCCGTGTAAGTTATGATATAAATAAAAGATTCATCTGATGATAATATTAAACTTGGTACCTTCGCCTTGTTGTCTTGATTCGATGCTCTACGAGGTTGGTCACGGCTAGCGCTAGCTGAAGACACTCTCTGGTTCTCTCCGGCAGGTATCTTTTGCAGGTTGCAGGTTGCAGGTTGCAGGTTGAAATATAATTATAACTGGAAAACCGCTGACACTAAAAATAATTAATAACCCATATACTCGTCAGGGATTCTTACATAAAGTAGTAGGCGTCTTTCACAGGGTTTCATATGTTTAGTCAAATACGGAATGCCAACGAATTTCATCATTTGCTTGAAACAGATATAGAAGTATTCTCTTTATTTTTGGAAGTATGCTTAACTTGAACATTCGTTGCTTCCATAGTAATAGGTGTCACCCTCTTTAAATGTTAGATTATTGATTCGGTCCGCGCTATAAGTAGCTATCGATCGACACGCCGAGACCAGTGAAGTCTCTTCAAAGCCATCTGGATGGCCGCTCCATCTACAGATGTTTCCATCGATTCCAGATTTGGCTCGGGTCTTCCCTCAACAACAGAAGATTGCCATCACAAATGAAGCAAATAAATAAAGAAATGAACTAATATAAGATTTTAACCGACGGAATAATATTAGCACAAGCTCACTGTGCTTTCATTTTGGTACTCACAGGGAAGAAACCAAATTCAGCAGCTATTTCAGATGATATCTCAGATGTTTTTTCCAAAAACAATAATTCGTTGCAGGCTTAAAATCATAGGAATATACTCTCCTCCCATCGCTTCGACCGGTTTGGCATTTAGGTGGAAGCAATCTCACCGAGCGATTGTAATCAGCGTCATGTAACGGAAACGGGAAGTCTACTGCTTGTACGTTTCTTTTAAGTGTCAGCGGTTTTCCAGTTATAATTAAATTTCAACCTGCAACCTGCAACCTGCAACCTGCAACCTGCAACCTGCAAAACATACCTGCCGGGTTCTCTCGGTTTTGTTTGGTTTTCAATAACTGTTTAATGGTTTCACTGCAACAACAGATCCAAACGTATATCCAGGGGCAGCTTCTTTGTTGTTCTTCCCGCGAAAAGAAAACCAGGGCGCCTTCTTTAACTCCGCGAGGAAAATTCGACTGAAAACTGGAACAATTTCGCACAAATGCGTCGGGAGAAAACACCATATCTTCTAATTCGGGTAGCAAATCTCGTTTAGTGCCCGTTTTCAATGACCGATCAAGGGTTCATTCGAAGTCGAAGTCTCTATCTATGTAAGCGAACAATGTTCCCGCGTTGTGCAAATTTATTATAAAAAAAATAAATTATGCGGCCAGATCATATCTGAAAATTACCAGGTTACTTAAAGTACACAGTTTCTTTTATTGAAAGCAATTATCGCAAACCACAATAGAACCGCAAAATTCTTGCGATGGACAGCAACCTGACAGATAAATGACGTCACGTCATAGCAACCGGACCTGGACCTTCCTTCTGCATGAATTTTTTTTCTCTACCTTCTTCTTTGCACGAATTTTTTTTCTTGGCAATTTCCCTTGCATGAATTTTTTTTTGTTTTTTTCCCCACCCCCCCCCCCCCCCCATTTCTATTAACACAGCATATATAGGCCTATTTGATAGATCTTTGCTACATATGCCATTATATCAGCTAGAATTAGCCATAAAAAAATACAACTTCTAAGTTACGCACACCTGTATCCATGTACCAATTCGACCCTATTTGAATAGTATATGAGAAATAATTAAAACTTCCCACGTACAGATTGTTTTTGTTTTCTAGTATAATGGAAAGAATCAGAAAAGGAAGCGATCTGCCGAAAAAAAAGTGGGGGTCACCGAGCATCCAACAAAAATATTCGCACACAAAGTTAACGCAAAGGTAATCAGCTCTGTATTTTGTTGAGTTTTCGACTCCGTGCGCGCGCTTGAAAATGACATGGCACGCGCGGTGACCAATGAATAGCGTGCGCACTAGAGATCGCTAGTAGCAATGGGCGCGAAAAAATTTGAAAGTTGCGTTGTGCACGCGCGTGCAAACTTCAAATGAACTGAAAATCACTATTGAGGCCGCGCGGTTGACATGTTCCAAGACGGAAGATGAGACGCATCTCCTGCCTCTTCCTCTGTTTGTTCCCATCGCAGAGTTTGATCCCACGGACCCACGGCGTCGGCAGCGGTATGTCCGTTAGAACTGAAATGTTCTGCGACGGGAAAACCAGGCGCATTCTTGTTGATACTTCGGAGATGTTCACCAAAACGTTCCCTCAGAGTGCGCCCAGTCTCGCCGATGTAAATGGCAGGGCAGCGAAGGCAGGAGATGCAGTAAATCAGACCAGAGGACAAACAAGTAAAGGAGTCTTGGATGGTGAAGCGATCCTTTGGTCCCCAGAAGATCTGTTTCGCTGGAAATATTGGCCACAAGTACGACAACGTGGGTGTTGACACGGTTAGGTACCTGCGCGTGTTGCAGCCTGCTTTTCTGCCGTGTGAACTAGTGATGTTCGCACCACAAAATGGTTGGTGGTGTCTGCCTGCACCCCCCTTGCTTAACTTCAAAAGATTGTGTCTTTATTGTATAGCCACCCCTCTATCCAGAAGTAGAAAATTACAGTGACATTCAAACCTCACTTTTCTTGTCTAGTAATGACGACACCTGCTAACTGAATATTCCTGTGTCAGCTCATATTTAAAGCCACAAAAAAAAATGTTGGTAATGTTCGGAAATAGGCGGTATCTTTGAGAACCCCCTCCCCCCACCTGCCCCAATGGTGGGTCCTGTTCGAGTATTGCCGGATTTCATACGTCGGGGCCTGGGTACAATTGGTGTATTATGGGATTAACAACACAAGACCCATATATTCAGAAAGAGCACATCGAGCTTTACAAAATCCTTAAGTTTCGTGTAAATTGCGCCATATTGAACAAGATACAGCCATTCAAAAACGTAAAAATTTAGCAACAAATGTATGGATTGCCGGACACTTGTCCGGAAAATGTATGGATTTCCGGACAAGTGTCCGGCAATCCATACATTTGTTACTAAATTTTTACGTTTTTGAATGGCTGTATCTTGTTCAATATTGGCGCAATTTACACGAAACTTAAGGATTTTGTAAAGCTCGGTGTGCTCTTCCTGAATATATGGGTCTTGTGTTGTTAATCCCATAATACACCGATTGTACCCAGGCCCCCACGGTATGAAATCCCGCAATAGTAGTTTTGACCAGTTCACTAACATGAGATTAATATCATTTGCATCTTAAGACTCCTCATATTGCCCTCAGCAGCAGGCTAGTTCCAGTGCAATAGCAAGAATAAGAAAATTCACAAATTGACAACAGTTTTTCATGCATCTGTCCTGTTATTGATCATGAATTTCATCATAACATTGTCAAAGTAGTTGTGGACCACGAGGTGATAGCTGACTCAGAGGCAATCCACAGACTACTTTGACAATGTTATGTCGAAATTCATTGTCTATAACAGGACAGACGCATGAAAAACTAAGTCCATTGTGTTTTTACGATAATATCAAATTGTCCGCTCTCGCTCGTGGCTGCATCGCATAAATTATAAATTCATGTCTCTGTCCCCTTATTGACGATAAAAATTAACTAATGAGCGCTCAAGAATTTGTGCTGTTATTGTAAAATGGTCTATTGAAGGACCAGATCAGCAAGGAACAAGAGGTGACAAGCACTGATGACAAGACTGGTCTTCAACTTCCACTGACCATATTCAGTATGTTTGTCTTTCAAAATTGAACTCTAATCCTTGATTGATCTGCAGTAAAAGGACCAACACCCCTCACCCCATCCTGACTATCAGCGCCCGTAGCTAGGATTTACACTACTTGTGTTATTTGGAAATGCTTTCAAATCACATTCTCCTAAAGGGTTGTGTAGTTTTGAGAGAATCCTCAGATGTCGCTCATGGTGTTCATCCTTAAAGGAGACAGTTTTTTAACCCTTTAGTGCCCAAGGGGTCTCCCTTTGACGAGTAAAATCGTCTGGGTGTTAGACAGAGTAAAATCAATAAGTCACTATTGGGCATTAAAGGGTTTAATTGAACTCGCATCCATACAGTTATCTGACGGGTATACTAATCTTATCTATAACAAAATTATGATTGTGATTGGCTCTTCATGTGCCTATTTTTTTATGTAGTTAGCACACAATCACATGGGTGTCCAATCAAAGGTATCCAATGTGACCTTTTTGTAATAAGCCATTTCCCAATTAGAATGAGATTTCAAAATGGTTTAAATTTTAAAAAACTAAGAAGATTTGTATAGAAAATGTGTGCAAATGTTTAGGAAAAGTGCTACACACGCTCAAAAGAAGTTCTCAAAAGACATTTTAATTCTGGTATTAGTTATAGATATGATTAACTAGTATTAAGAACCTTGTGTCACACAATTCTGGGATTAACTGCACTCATAATTTCAAATTGGCCTTGTGCTTCGTGCACAACCAATTCTGAAATCACTCGCAATCACTCCCTGAATTGTACTCCACTCAGTCCAATTACTATATGATTAATAACAATTACCCCCTATTATAATATCGTATCTATAACAAAAATCCTTGATTGTATTTGGTTCTCTGCTCATCTGTCGCATAATCGGCGCACAATCAAGTGGGTGTCCAATTAAATGTATCCAATTTGAACTTTTTGTTATAATTTGGGTATGTGTAGTTGGATACCCAGGTGATTTGCATGCCAATCATGCAAGCTTTAATGGCTTCCTTCACAAAGTTTCCTACAGTTTTCAAAATTATGAAAGTGTACATATGTTTTCCTAAAAAGAAGTTCTGAAATTTGTTGTAGATATGACTAATTAGTAATTGGACCTTGTGTCAAGCATTCAGGAAGTAATTTCAAATTGGCTTTGCGCTTTGCAGTCAATAGATTTTTAAATTACTTGCATGATTATTCCCTGAATTGTACTCCACACGGTCCAATTACTATAAATTACGCATTAAAATAATAATTATATCTATTACATAGCTTCTTCTAGAGATAATTGGTACTAATTGTTTTCATCTTTACATGGATTCTAATAAATTTTAACAAAGTTAACACTACCTAGCCTGCATGCAGGCTCTCAAGTGCCGCAGAACAAGTCAAGAAGCTGCAAGAGAAAATTCAATGAGTGAAGGAGCTGATCAGGGGCCTAATACACATAAAAAACAATCTTGCTTCATTTTATATTAAACAATTAGATTACAAGCTAGAGATTTCTATTGTGTGATAGTAAATGTTGATGAAGGCACAGGCTGAGTCAACTATCAGGCAAATAAATCTAGTTGTTCAAAACTAGTCTTATGAAGCTCGTTTTGTCCCAGCTAAGGGACTCATCAGAGACCTTTCTGCTTGGCAAACTCGTTGGGCATCGCACCCAAAGGCCCGTTCGCTAACAAAATGATGACAGCAGTCTTGCGTTATATTGCACAAGGATTCCCAACAGCACATATTCAAGTTCATTTCGTCCCTTGGCCGGGACGAAACAAGCTTTGTAAGACCAGCCATGAAATTATGACAACTGTCAACTAACTTTAGTTGTTGAAATCTTTGTCTAAATCCTCCTCAAAGACACCTCAAAAGTACAAAGAAGCGGCCATCATTTTGTTTGCAACTGCACACTGCAATGTTATCCACTGTCTACAACAGAATAGACTGTGAATAGTGAAGCCAATCAGAGGTCCTCGCTTTAAGTACTTTTACCATTTCGCACAACATCATCAAAGAGGGCCAGGCTGATTGAAAGCCAGTCCATGCTAACCCAGGATTAAGAGTTGGCAGTCTAATTAATCCTTTTTTGTATAACAACTGAAGGATAAACAATGTAAACTGAAAAGTTGCAAAACTGAAATCATAATTCTTGCTAATCTTGGGTTAGCTTACTCAGGCTTTAAACAACCAGGCCCTGTGGCAGTGTAATTATTAGTTATTTACATTGTTTTATTTGCTAGTTCTCTGGTCATTTTATGGTGCTGTTGATTCTTCTTTTGTTACAGCATCAGCTTCCACTGGTTTACTGGTGGTTTTGTTCTCAGCATCTACAGACTCTTTATTATCCATGTCTCTGAACCTTTTCAAGTCAGAAATAACGTTCTCTAATGTTCCTACTCTTTTTCTTTGTAACCGTTCTGCAAATTAGAGATGATTAAATCCATTAAACTAAGTCTACCATAGTGTGCTGTTTGTTTCCACTGGACAAACAATTAGAATTGAGTTTCCTGCAGTAAAGCAGATGACCCAGGGTGAGTATTATTATCAGCATTTGCTCTTTTGCAAGGTACAAACTAAAAGGTAAAAAAATTGTATGGTTCAGTGTCTCTCTCCTCTGAAGAGGCCTCGTTTTTGCTGCCTTGACTGTTACCTGCCAGTTTAGAGGCTGGAAAGAGGGAAGAAGGAAGAGCACAGGGAATGCTTGGGGCTTCTGAGCCAGGGGTCATGAGACGAGAGCTTACTCTGATTTCTGTAACACAAAGTGACTAGGAATATTTCTACTCCCCCCTGGATCAGATGCTAGTCCATCGCAGGACTACACTGAGCATTAAGCTGACGGGTATCCATTTATTTGTACACCTGGGTGAAGAGAGGCACTGGAAGTACAACGTCTTGTCCAAGAACACAACACAGTGTCCCCAGCCAGGGCTCGAACCCAGACTGCTTGATCTGAAGTTAAGCAAACCACCACACCTCAACACAAGGGGGTGATAAATAGTAAATGCAAGGCTTTGAGAGAAGGTGAGACCAGCGTTTTTGTTGCAAGACTGATATTTCAAAGTTTTTTAAATGTGAGCTCGGCATGTTTTGGTATTACGACATTCAGACATCATTTATAAAAAAAGAGAAGAAAAAAATAAGTACTTCAAGACTTCATTAACGTTCCAAAAAATTGAGGCTACAAGACACACATAACCACTAAAGAATTAGACTGGGAGATTCATGAAATTTGACAAACAGTTTTCTTAAGGACCATTTATCACCCCTAATGGTAGAAAAGGAAAAGAGAGAAGAGAGGCCTCAGCTCCACTTTTTCTACCCTTTCCATTACCCCCTCTCCCATGTGCTGTCCTAGTCCTCTTTGCACCTACTCCTCTCCTGGAGAGTACGCTTTTAGCCAGATCGGTGTCCAGGCATCTCTTGCACTACCACTTTTTAAAGAAGATTGTTTGACTGTATTTTCAATATGTTGCCTTATAAATTGTTCATTTGAGCAGGCCCTTTAACACATTTTGGACACCTACTTTTCAAATTCTGGCTAAAAGCCTGCTAGGAAGCCTCCGTGGAGAAAACGAAATGAAACGTGCAAAGCTGTGTGTATGGACTCAAACTAGATGACTGTGCATTTAACTGATATCTTTAATTCAATTTTTTCCTGAAATACATAACTGTGGACTTATAAAGTTAATTGATAAAAACACAAAAAGGTATTTTACCCTACCAGTCTTTGGAATTTTTCTTGTAATATGTGAAGTTTCATCAATGGATTCCTCTGTGTAATCAAATGCTGATGGTTCAAGTGTCCTGTTAAAGAAATGTAGACAAGTGTAGATATAACACATGTTTAGAATATTAACTTAGTCTAAGGGCTGCGTGGCAATACATGTGTAATTTACAGACTAGCCTTTTTAAAATTACTTGGTGGTTTAAAGTTGTGAATTTTATTTTCTCTTGTTAAATATACATGTATGTCATTTGCCAGCTGGGAGGTCTGTGCAGTGGAAAACTGTGACTAAGGTCCTTCAATTCATCATCATTATCATCATTTTATTAAATTAATTTTCACAAAATGTCCAGATTTATAAACTTAAACAACCTGCATATAGCAAAGCTAATCAGGGCAGGTTGTATGATTTACAATAAAATTTAACAATATACATCAGTAATAAAAATTAGGCAATTGTTTCATTTGCAGCCTTGGGCAGCATTTTCAAGTCTGAATTCACAGTTTTTCACAATGATAACCGACCCTAAGCAGGTAAAAAACTTTTCTTTTTTCCCCTCTCTCAGATCACATTTATCATTATCACAAACATATCATGCCTGTGACCACAGTCAGAGCTAAAAAAAATCCAGACAACGCTAAGAACCAATCAGATTGCAGAATCTATCACCATGTATGTCCTCTTGGAAAAAAATCTTTTTTACTCACTTGCTGCACACTTATTCGTACAATAGTATTTTTACCACTTGAAAATAAAATTCATATCTTTGCACCCTGGCTCCATGCAACATCCTCTGGGAATAAAGTTTAACACTGTGTCCAAATTAATATCTCCATCACAAGCAAGTGGGCTGAAGGAAGGTATCAAATACTGCAGAGCTTGTGTTGATTGACTGATTAACCAGCAGGTAAACCGTTTTCCCTTGAACCTGACAGAGCTTAGTAAACAAACTAAATTTGCACCAAATTAATATGCTCCATACCCTGCATTTTACATCTAGAATCACGAGCATGGTGGACACTATTGTCGCCCACTGTCAGAATTTCACGTTTGTAATCATTTTGTCCCCATCAACTTCAAGATCTGATAAATTAAAAGTGCTCGTCAAAGTTCCCATACTCAACTAGGGGTGGCGAATTGCGAATGGTACCTAGAAAAACGCGGATCTCGGAAAATTTTGGCAGGATCCGTCGAGAAGTCTTGAAGTCTCGTCTTTGCATGGTTTGTTTTTACCTTTATTCGAGTCTCGAAACGTTTTACCAAGGAGTCTCGGGCTCGGATTTTTAACTAGGATTATAACTAGGATCTCGGCGTCTCGGCGAGTCTCGGATTTTACCATTCGCCACCCCTTCAACTGCAACAAAATATTTTGGTCAGATTAAAATGCAGACTGTACTCTGGGGATAGAATGAAGACTGAGGATAAAATGAAGACCGAAGACTGTAGAATGTTTGCCTTAAGCTACATAATTGTGAGCAAGGTAATCTAAACAGTCCGCGCTGACGCAAAATATTTTACTGAGAAGTCAGAATTGTTTAAGCATTTATAAACTCACTTTTCCTTCTCTAGATTTTGAGGCACGGTTTCATCACTTCCGGTAGTTTCTGGACTAGCGTTTTCCTTGGTTGCATCGTTCTCTTTTGAGGGTTCTTGCTTTTTTACCATTTCACCGCTTCTACACTCTTTTACTTTTAATTCTATGAACCCGTTCTTCTCGATTTCGCTGTAAAGTAGCAAAACTTTTAAAGGAATTTCCCATTTTCCTTCCCCCTGACTTTGCGCAGCATCAGAACTATCTTCTTCGCCATCACTGCTTGGTATGTTCCAGTCGTTATCTTTGTCAGTCATAATTCACTTTTGTTTACCATGTTTATAGCGTCGCTCATTCCCGAAAAACTAGCCCGCCATTTTCAATTCTAATGTCTCCGTCATGTAAGGTAGCACAGAATGTACTGACCCGAAAAGTCCTTGTAGCGGAGCTCCGGCGTCCCGCGGCCGCGCCCCAAGGACCGCCAAGCGGAGCCCCATACTCATGGCGGCGACGGAGTCGCTCAACATGGCGGCCATACTCCAAATACTTAGGTTCAACCTATCATAAGGTCTTCTGTGTACGCACTCTCCTTCACTTTTAATTTTTATTCACCTACCTTCACTTGTACGCACTTTCCTTGGCCTCACATGTATTCACTCACATTCACTGATATGCACTTACCTTCACTTGTTTACGCACTCATCTTCAGGCTGATGCACGATATACCAAGTGAATAGCAAGTCTCGAGTTACGTCACAAAGAACACAACAATGATTTCTATCCCTTACACAATAACACAATAGACTTCACACAAAAGAACGAGACAATAGTGCATATATTGACTTAGTATATCGAGCATCACCCCATCGTCATTTGTATAATTTCACCCACCTTCACGTTAATTCACTCACCTTCACTTGCATGCACTCACCTTCAATTGTATGCTCTTTGCTTGAATTGTGACTGAATGCAAGTGAACGAAAGTGCATACAAGTGAAGGATGGTGGCTACAAGTGAGTGAGTAAAGTGAAGATGAGTGCATGCAAGTGAAGGTGAGTGAATATAAGTGAGGCCGGTTGAGTGCATACCAATCAGCTTGTGAATACAAGTGTATGAAAGTGTGTGCAAGTAAAGATTCTTAGTTAAATTTCAATCCTCATAGTCTTTCAACCCTACAGAATGCTAAAAGAACGTCAATCAAAATCAAATAAATTTTACAGGATGTTGTACAGCACACTTAAAAATTTACCCAGAGGGATGGGGGGTGGGGGTACTCTCATAAAAATTGGGCGGGGATGTGCAGCCCATTTTCTAAAACCCTTACCCTATTTATGACCAAAATCTGTGATATTCCCTACCCTATTTATGACCTGACCAGAAATTCGAAACCCTATTTATGACCTGAACCTTACATCAAAATCCTGTTTCAGACTTGCATTATAATAATTATTGGATCCCTAGTTCAGACCAATGTTAAATTACCGTAAACACAATTTGTGAAGGGCTTTTGTTGATTTTCTTTTCAATAATGGTGAATGGTGAAAAAGTGGCTTCTAGGTT
>JAHPZR010028436.1:0-15317 GCA_019787425.1 Platygyra sinensis
GTTATTTTCAGGAAATATGACCATGATAAAAGCCTTTGTGTTTTTTCTTTGTTAGAGGAGTATATTGCTAGAACTGTTAAATTTAGAGGTTCATGTTCTCAACTGTTGCTTTGCCATGTTAAGCCTCATGGACCTGCATCCAGAGACACTATTTCTAGGTGGCTTAAACAAGTCATGACTGCTGCAGGGATAGATACTTCCACATTTAAACCCCACTCCACCAGAAGTGCTGCCACTTCTGCTGCAAAGGTAGCTGATGTCCCTCTGGATGAGATTATGGCTACTGCTGGTTGGCGTTCAAGTTCTGTATTTGCTGTGTATTATAACAAACCATTGTCAACTGATAAGTCTTTTGCTAACAGTGTACTTGGGAAGGCTTAGTGGTATATTTAATATATACACCATGTTTTATTTCTTACTAGCACTTGGTTTTATTTTCCTGAGGGCCTATACCGCTCTAAAGTCTCATGTGATCTCTGAATGTATGCAAATGCAAGGTAGAATTGTATAATTAAACGAGACTTACCTGTAAGTTGAAGTTTGATTGAGATTCTACCGTAGCATTTGCAGTAGAGATCACATCCCACCCTTTATTTTTCCTCTCCCTATATTTGGTTTATCCCTATTTCATCTAGTTGCTACCTCGTTTGCCTACTAGGTGTGCACATTTTTGTTTTTTTCTTTTGGGTTGTCTATAGGACTCCTCAAATCGGAATCACGTGACTTGCTATCTCATGTGATCTCTTTATTACTGCAAATGCTACGGTAGAATCTCAATCAAACTTCAACTTACAGGTAAGTCTCGTTTAATTATACAATTTTTACGTACAGATCGACTAGCCTATTCTTAAAGAGAAAATACTCGGCATTTACCAATAATTATTCTTGTTATTAAATCTTATAGCCCCGTTAAGCTTTTCTTTATCTTGCATACTCACGATTTATTATATATAGGTTAGCAATCAAAATCGATCATAATTTTAAAAAAATGTGATAAATACTTTGTAGCAAGACAAAAACAACGCATGTTTTAAACAAGTAGAGCTAAGCATGGCCTCGAGCTTGCTCTAAATAAGCTTTACTTCTCTTCAACAAAAGAGGAAAATCCAAAGAAGACGAGAAAAAAAAAAAAAATGACATAAATATATCTCAATTCCAACAGAAATATAATTTTGATTCCCAGACAACATCCTGTGGCTTTTTCTGATAACGATGCATTTTGTAATAAGTTAAGTTAAGCACTTTGTAATAACGATTGCAGTATTTTGCAACAATATGCGTATTGTGTAATAAAGTTTGCAGTATTTTCAATCCAACCTACGCATTTTGTGATAAGGGCTGCAGCATTTTACAGTTTGAAAGTGTGCGCAAATTGTACTAATGTCGAGAGGTATCACAAGACACAAAGGAGTCGTCATTAAATTGACAGCGCTAATCTCCTTTGTTTACTGTAGAATACTGTTTCCGTTTAAAATGAATGATGATCCAACCTACCTAGTAAGCTGGAAGGGGTTTAAGCCATAAAGTAGCAATACGAATTAAACGTGGCAAACTGAACAAAGCAGAATTTTGCAAAAGGAAAAAGCGTTCCGAAAATAGAAAATGAAATACAATTCCGTCACACCACGCTTACTGCCTCATTGTACGGACTAGGAACTAACAAAATTGATTGACATAAAACGACAAGAATATGCTAATAATAGAGATAAAGTTTCTCACTGCCAACGTTTTCATTTAAGGTTGGCTTTAGATCACGGATCAACAGAGACTCTTTAATTTTACAATGCAAGTCTGATCGACCCGTTGCTAATATTTCAAAATGATCCCACTTGATTCTATGGTTGGTTAAGAAAACATGATCAGCAATTGCAGACTCGTGACAATTTGTAGTTAGGGCTTTAAAATGTTCTGTTTTTCTGTCACGTAATCGGCGTTTCGTTTTCCCTATGTAGAAATCATTCCAATCCCAGCAGTTTGCTCCACCGGATCGTCTTCAAAGTGACCAAGGCCTGAAATTACGTGGGCGTGCAGAAAAAATTGGCAAGAAGTATAAAATTCGAAGAATTCGAAGTAGGCCTTACCATCCTCAATCGCCAAGGCAAGGTTGAATGTTCGAACGAAAATAATGGCAAAAGAGAAAACAAAACGAATGATGAAGCTAACAGAGAGGACAAGACAGGAAAAGAGGGCGTATACGAGAATCAGAATGACAATAATAATCAGCAAAGGAGCAAAGAGACATGTTTATTTGACCACCTTCCAAACGAAAAATTGCATGATTTCTGAAACAGCTCCACGATCTTCAAACCCCAGTGATGCCTGCATCCTTTCCCAGTGACTAAGAAGTGTGAAACAGATATTTTAACAGATTTGTAATGTCAAATTTGTACAGGAGCGAAATATTTTCCCAGTCTTCAGTACAAAGGAGTTGGAACTATTACAGGTCACAACCTGTGAACAGTTGAGATGCAAGTCCAATAAAAAACTTTGTATGACAACTGAGCATAATTATTTTCTAACCGTACGTTCTAAAAAAATGCTCTTCTGTTCCAAACTGCGGCAAACTCAGCTAAAAGGTGCAATTTCGGAATCAATTCCCACGAGTTGCAATAATCAACATCCTCTCCAACTGAGTTATTTGGTGAGAATGGTTGAAGTTGTCCGGAAGTCAAGTAATGAGCTCTTTCGGTTTCTTGCTGTACGTAAAAATTCTGGAAAGACCAGGAATATAATTCTCTGAAGATCAGCCAAAACCAACAACAGGCATTCTGCTGCTGGTCCAAACGCACGCGCACTCTGTTGTTTACTCGGCTACTCCGGGCCGATCGTCAGTGACACGTCAACGAAATCAATTGACCGCGAAGGCCTGGGGAAAAGCAGTACAAGGAACTAGGCAATATTTTTGCTTTTTTATCAAAGTCCCAGTCTCGTTCTCGATTTTATCTTCCTTTCCAAGTACTTGTCTCGAAGTCTTTTTGATCTTGTTTTCTGAATCCTAGTCTTGTTGTCTATTTTTTTTCTAGTTTTAGAAGTGCTGTTGTTTATTTCGCACGCAGTAAAAAATGCATCTTCACCATGTAGTATTTTAGAACCTTTTTGGGCTTGATGGCAATCTTTCACGTTTTATCAGATTTATACTCTAATCGCAGATTTTTATAAATTTTTTTCTTCATGTTGCTCTGAAGTTGATGTTGATACATAAGGTGTGGTCTTGAAGTGTCTTTGGCTTGCTTTAAAAGATGTACATTCTATGTAGTTGACGTCTACATTTTTCTGTAGTTGCACGGCTTTAAAAATTTGTTGTTTCTATACGATACACTCGATAGTGTCGAGTTTCTTACTCATTCTGCGAAGTCACGACAGCACAAGCTGATATCTTATTGAATCAAAGAAATTGAAAAAACTTTATTTGGGATTGAAAACCTGCAAAGATAAGAAAAGTCGACCAACATTGGTGAGAAAAAACATGGCGGTCTCAAGATGACTGACTCTAACAATATGATCAAAGCCATAACGGTTGCTTGGATACCACGTCTGCAATTCGGAACTGATGCATCCTGGAAAATCATCCCTGAGGCTGTTATACAGAGTCACGGAGGACTATCATTTTGACATATTGCAACTATGATGTCAGCTCTCTGCAAATTAACAACCTCCCAGTTTTCTCTCTTATAATATAAGGGGCAAAATTACTGAATTGTGATTGGTCAAGACAGAGGGCATTTTTTCTTAATTTTTGTAATTGCCCCGGGCAAAATTACTTGAAAATGATTGGCTGAAAATCGCTTAGCAACGGCTGCCAAGGTAAAGAAATTTCTGTTTGTTTTGTAACAATGGCGTCCCGTTTTGGGATAGTTGACGAGGAGGGTATAGACGAACTAAAAGAACTAAGCGAAAACGAAAACACGAAAAGGAGCACAAAACAATGGAAAAACGTTTTCGCGAAGTGGGCGACTAAAAGAGGAAGGGAGAAAAATTTAGAAGCATACGAATGTGTAGACCTTGATAAGGCATTGTCGAAGTTTTATGCAGAGGTTCGCAAAGAAAGCGGCGAAGACTACGAGCCCGATTCACTCAGAGTCATGCAAGCAGCCTTGGAACGACACTTAAAGTCAAAATTGTACCCGAAATCTATTATCAAAGATAGAGAGTTCCTCAGTTCAAGAAAAGTGCTGGCGGGGAAAGCGCGAAAGCTAAGAGAAGAAGGGAGAGGAAAACGTCTGAACCGATCCAAAAGCTTAACAAACGAAGAAGAAGAAACCCTTTGGAAAAGTGATCAGCTTGGCAGTGGAAATCCCCGAGCACTTATCAACACGATGTGGTGGTTGCTGACACAACACTTTGGTTTGAGGGGGCGGCAAGAGCATCACAACATGAAAGTTGACGATTTTTGTCTGTAGCAGGACGAAGATAGAATTGAATACCTTACTTTCGCCGAAGGTCCTACAAAAACGAGGCAAGGAGGACTAAAGGTCAAACCCCGACTGGTTACACCGAAGATGTTTGCCACAGGCAATGAGGAAAGATGCCCTGTAATGTTGTTCAAGGTCTACCTGGAGAAACGTCCCGAGAAAATGAAAACCACAGGCCCGTTTTACCTCCCTGTGATCGATAAACCGGTTTCAAACGTATGGTTCAAGAAAACGCCAATGGGGAAAAACACAATCGACAGCATTATGAAGAAAATGAAGCTAAACTCACCTCTGATCGATTTATGTACATGTTCAGAGAAGAGGATTACCAACCATAGTGCCCGAATGACTGTCGTAAAGAAGTTGAAAAGCTCCGGAATACCAAAATTCTCTACTTGCACAAATCCCATAATACACCTCTTTTACCCCCCAAAAATTTGCATAGGCATTGTTTTAGATTACTCTTGGGACATGTTCATGTCCCAGGAGAAATTGCAAACAATGAGTATGCAATTTTTTTTTTTTTTTTTTTTTTGGGGGGGGGGGGGGATAAAAGAGGCGCATTATGGTATTGTGCAAGTAGTGAATGCGAGATCAGGAATATCACGGGACACACTTCTGCGCAGGGTCTCGATGATTACGATTAAATTCTTATTTGTATCGTTTTCAAATATGATGGCAAGATAGAAGACAGTCAAGTTAAGCAAACTTGATTTATTTCTAATTTTGTTGAACCACAATAAACAATTAAATATCACAGTTAATTAAAAGTCCTTTCTCACTCGACGGCAGTATCTAACGGTCTCTAACGGCTCTACTCTGGTTAAAATTCCTCCTTATAACACAACATGAAGCGCCCTTCATAAACACGAGTGAAGCTAACTTCTAATGACGCAACAGAGAACGGCAAATGTACAAATGTCACGAACCGTAGAAGTCGTGTAGGCTAGTCAATCCCATTTTGCACTAAAAATATTAAAACTTTTAAACTTATAAGTTAAAGGAGCGGATATCAAAGGCTGCTCAATTTAAAACGTGTTCAAAAGGTAGTTCAACTGGCTCAGCGAATTCAAGACACGTACAAGCTTGGAACTCTCACACCACTAAAGTCAGTTCCCGATTAAACCAGACTAAACAAAATGGCTGAGTTAAGTCTCCTTACCTCCTACCGAACTCCTACTAACTTATTTGCCTGTTAATTTTATCTCCGACTACTACGATCTTTAAAATCATTTTCAGGAGCTTTGCGGCTTTCAAATCCAAGCTGGCGGACGTGGGGAGGAACAATGTATTCTTTCGATAAAAATTGATGGAAATTGATAAAAATCGATAGAAATCGAACTTAATTTAAATAATCGATTGAAATCGATAGTCACACCAGCTTTTTCGATCGATTTTTATCGATTTTCGATAATAATCACTTAATTAGTATCAAAAATAATCAATTTTTATCGATATTTATCGAGTATCTAAAATATCGATTTGTAACGCCCCGTGATAATTCAGCTCAGAAAAGCTCAAGCATTAGCGAGGTCAACTCCCGAGCAAATCATCATCCAGGATTCTGAGTCCAAGTAACTTTGAAACATTTTGCCCATTAAAAATTGTCAAAGGGCTGAACTTTCTGTCACTTCGATCATAAAGAATATTTGTCGGAGTCTTCCCTTTGTCGAGCAAATACGCTTACCACGTTCAGCTCCCGATTCAGCTGGTTTGTGCGTGTTAACCGACAATTGACTTCTTTTTAGTCCATTTTAGCGGAGGCAAATAACATTCATCCAGTGTTTTGGATCTCGAGAAACATTTCAGCACTTTAAGCATTTTTTGTCAGTGTATTTTTCTTGTCATTTCTTGTCAGTGTATTTTTTGAGAGTTTTGCGGCTTTTGCCGTTGTTGTACCAAATTAAAGATTCCGAAAACACAAGTGATATTAATCCTTAATTTTACTCGGCCCCATGCGATTACCTATACGTAAAGTGTTGAAACATTGGCAGTGGGGGAATATGCCTTTCAAAATGATGCCCCCCCCCCCCCTTAAAGATATAATCTGGAATAATTACAGCATCATGATTGACGGTAAACCACTCTTTTGTAAGAGTTGGTTTGAAAACGATACTACACGTGTTGAGGACCTCCTTGATAATAACGGCGATCTTTTATCTTTGAATTAACTTTCTGATCAATTTCAACTAAAACGTCCCTTTACCCTTTACTTTGGACTAATCGGGTCTATCCAAACCCAGTGGAATTCAAGAAATGATAAAATTTTTTTGTTTGCAAACTTCAAATGACCAAACAAAATCTCGACCAAAACTGTATACTCTGTTTTGCGAAAAATGTCTTTTCAACCCCTACCGCGTAAATTATGCATAATTTTAAATATTAATGTATCGTTATAACCACTCTTTATCACTTGATGCCACAATCGAGGCATCAAAACCCTGCCCAGCCATTGGTCAACACGTTATTGTTTTCGTAGCATAATAGGTTACCATAGCACCAGTATGACCCACTAAAACACCCTTAATTAAAGCTCTAGAGTGTTGTAATTCAAAAACGGCACAGTGAAACTAACAAACAATGATGCAAGGCTGATACTACGTGAAAAGCTTAACGGGGCAACGACATGATAGAGTCCAAACTGAAAGCCAACAAATTCTTTTTTATATATATTATCAACCTTTGATAAGCACAATAAGGGGCAATTTTTGCCAAAGTTTAAAAAAAATTTGTAAGTGGGGTTCAGAGCAACCTTAAATTTTTCAAAATTTTGAAAAATTTAAGGTTGCTCTGAACCCCACCAACAGAATTGTTTTAAAACTGCGCCTTATTGTAGCATCTAGTGATAAAAAGCTGCTATAGCGACCCATCAAAATCTAAATGCTGGAAACTGCTTTATATGATATGGCTTTACTCAGGAAAACATTTTTATAGGTTTATGAACTGCCCTTCAAAACAAAGAATGATATAAAGGTAATTATAACAATGTTTCCAACACAAGATTATTCAAGACATTCTTCAAACTAATGTTAGTCTCTATAGGACCACAATACGTGATTATACATATATACCCTTAATGTTTGTCTGGCGGGCACACTATCGTTTTGAACCTTATTTCAAATCTGGTGGGTTAGTAAAACTAAGGAAACCGGCGTCACTTTGTCAAACAGCATGATCTTGTAAGGAGTTTTTGAGAATATGAAACACATGCATATCCGCTTAGTTGTTTTGTTCTTATTGCAAAGTTCAGTAATAGCTGCTTGCACGAAAAAAAGATTAGCTTTGACAGCTTTCTAGCAAAAAGGAAAAGCAATTAATAAACAGAGAGGAATTGGTATTGCAAACAACAAAATTACAATATTTAATCAAATATATGAAAATGTTTTGTAAACTTTTCGGGTTTTTTTCCTTCCGCTTTTCATCTCTTTGCCTGTTGTTTCCTATTTTTTTACTTTGTTGATGATAACTTAGACTTAGTGTACACTTTTGTTTTTACTAATCTGCAGTGTCTTTTTTCCGCTCGCTCTTGTTAAAGTTAGTGTTTTGTATTAAGCGGCTAATAAGATAGTTAATTTAGTACTTTAATTTAAGTTACTAACCAAATTTTTAAAATAGGTAAAGAACCTGTATTAGTATGATAAATAGTGTCAGTAGCCGTGGTGTATTGTAAGTGTGACTAAATGAAAATAAAATAAAAAATAAATAAGGCTTATTCTTCAATTGGCTTAATTTAGAAGTCTGGAGTTTTTTCTTTATTTCGCCGACTTTTTCTATATAGGGTTTTCTTGGAAGTTGCAACTTTTGACCACATGTAAGATGACTAATTGAAATGTGCGTGAATTGAGGTTATGGTATGTTTCTTTTCTAATCCCGTCTAGTGTGACACTGGAATGTCCTGCTAACCTTTTTGTGACAAGTGCTACTGCATAAGAGCATATATAATATCTGATTGTTAATTTCAAAAAATATATTTTTTAGTACACGATCAAATTGACAGTACTCTGCTGCAGTTCAAACGTTTAATCACTTTTTATCAGCCCTGAATTAAACTTATTACATGATGAAAATAAAGAACAGCGAACCGTGAAGTGATCGTAACAACCCTACCTTAACTACAGCAGTATACGAAGTCAAAATTTCATTTGAGGTTTTACATTATAAACTTTGCTCTCAAAGTAATTCTGTCCTAGATAGAAGGGCAAACTAAGAAGTAATGCTCTGTCCTCTCTATTTCCCCAACATGTCACAGGCTGCGTAATTGGTCAACAGTAACATAAGTACACATCTAATGATTTGATCTAATAACTGAGTTAAGAATACGCATGGAAATTCCCGCGTAACTTTTCTGAACTATTGATATCCACCGAACCACCACTGAGTGGTGGAGTCCTCATTCATGGTACAGGTAAACTTGGGATTTACAGTGCCGTAATACCCAAAGTTATCTTCACTTGACACGGAGCCAACAGTTGGATCAAACTGGCAACCTTTGTGGGAGCTGTCGATGTGCAGAAGGTAAGCGCTGAGGACCTGCCAAAACCTTGCTGTCTTGTGTATTCCAGTGTGACTACGAATGTTCACAAGCTCAGTCTTGAGACAAGAACCTGAACCGAGGTAAGCGAAGATATCAGCCTCTGAAAACCGTCCACGGACATAATCTTTGTAATGGTTGATACCGTGTTTGTCAAAACTGCACGTGGCTCGCCAGTGGGTTGATACGGCTTTTAACGATTTCATTCGGTCAAATGTCAGCCGGTAAAGGAACCAGTTAGGCGAGTTTTCGTTTACTGGGTCGTTCACTGAGAGGGGGGAGCTCCTGCATTCATAGAAAGAAGAAACTGTTCATAATTATTTGGCACAAAATAAAACTGAAAGACATAGTCCACCGTATTGTTCTTCAGGCGGGTAAATAGACGATTGCCCCGGTATTCCCATGCCAGGAAATGTCCATACTGTACACCCATGGAAAATCCAACTCACTGCATAGTTAAACCTCCCTCTAAAGTCTAACGAATGGAATGTAATGCATGTATCTTGAAAATACAATTTCGAATAATTCTCCTTCCTGGGGCTAGACTTGTCTAGACTGTTCACAGCCCCCTATTTATCCTTGAGATCGTAGATGTCGATCGTTAAGTTCGAGGGGCCGTCATCCTGGCGTCTTGATGCGAGCAAAACGGGGAGGAGTAGAAAATGCCCGTGGGTAAAGGCGGTGGGGTTAATAGCGTCGACGTACCATCCCTGCCCACGAGCACTTTGTACTCTCCCCAGTTTCGCTCGCATCAAGAAACCAAGATGGCGGCCTATCGAAATCAACGATTGACTTCTACGATCTCACGGGAAAATAGTCTAGCCTGGGGCCTGAAGAAAGCTGCCTTTACAGTTAACCAATAACACATGTAACGTTATTATTAAGATTTCTCAACACATTCCTCTACTATGTCTTTTTTATTTGAACTTGTCCCCATTATATTGCAAACCTTTTGTGCCTAATATTTGCATCGTTCATAATCTGTATTTTGAGAATCAATTTTGCTGGTTGAGACATTTTAAAATAAATTTTAAGCTGATTTCTTAGCGGATCCACAAAAACACATAATTCAACATGCAGGCGTTGAAAGTGGCTACATTCTGTTAAAACCCAAGTCGGTGGGGACACCTCAAATTCCAAAGATACAGGGTCTAGGGTTAGAAACAAGGCATGGGAGGACAATCATTAGTAGGCAGTTTCGCCATCACTTGCCTGCCTACTTATTCTAAAGCATCTGTGAACAAGAGACAACGATTACTGTATACCTAAAAGCTCGAGAAACCCTTCTTTTGTAAGCTACAAGATATGACACAGAGTCCATGCAGCACCAGGCTCAGTCTCCATATCACAGTCACAGTGAATCCATTCCAGCAGCATCGTAATCTTGTAGTAACACACAGACTTTTCACCATTCTCAGATCGATAACAACAAGACCGGTGGTTGTGTTTGTTTTGTCTCAGGACACAACTTTCCCTGAATGATAAAAAAATATTACCTCATCCAGACAATGAACTATTCATGCAAACGTGCAGTCAACAAACCCAGACTCCCATTTGTCATAGCATGACACGTAGCTTGCCGTCCTGTTGCCATCATAAGCGTACTAAAGACCGGTTACCGATATGTTGGAATGATTTAAGGCTTCTAGAAACCTCGTGCAAGGGCCCGTACGGAATATTTTTCTTGAGGTTCTATTTGACAAATATAAGTCAAATCAGGAGAATTCCCGTGCACAAAAACGACCGAAGACATGATATTCCCAGACACCGTTCCTAGCATGCGAGATTAGTAAGCAGTTTATTTAAATAAAGTGGTTTTCAGGTGAGTGTCGGTTTTGAGTCAAACGCTAACACCGAAAGGCTAGAGCCATTTTTCCAGCCAACATAAGCAAAATCAAACCAATCGTACGCGTGGATCCCTCGCACAAGTTTTCCCTCGCTTCGTGTCAGCTTCAATGTATTTACTTCGAATGTTAGTGGCTGGCTTCTCTGTGATCTGGTAGTAAGATGATCAATTTCAAAACCTCTCTATATGGCGATGAAAGTAATTAAGAAAAGCAATGCTGCAGCTCCCACCGAATAACGAGAATCTATGTTTTTTTCAGTCGAAAATACCATTACAAAATAGATGCTTCACTGTTAAAGCTTTTCCCTTTGAGCTTTTACTGCAACGAAGATTTCAAGCGAACAGAGAAGATTGTAAAATTTATCCAACGATTCTCAGTGCTATTAACATTTTATGAGCATAAGTCGAAAAATTCCAACCATTAGCGGAATTTTCTTGCTAAACCGTCAAGGAGGATTTTGAAATCTCCTTGGCATATGTTTTTGATTATACTTGGACCATTTTCGAACTTACCGATGAATCTAATAGACCTTAACTCCGTAGGAATTCCGAGGATGATCGGAAGATGTGATCGAGATCAGATTCCACTTATATTTCGTCAACAGTATTCATTACCGTGCGGAGAGTCACGGGCTTCGATTATTACCATGGCAACGCTCTGTTTCTAAAAAATTCCGACTGAGTAACCACCATTGACAGAACTGAAGCATGCTTCATTACCGACCCGTCGTGAATAATTTTAAAAGTTTGGCAATCAAGCATTTTTATTTGTAGTTGTAATACCTTAGAATTTTATATTTTTTATCATGTCGTAAACTTTAACTTGTTTTTAAGAGTTTTTATAACTTCTTTAATTTCTTTAATATTTTTCAGGGTAGCTATTTTAAGATTTTATAACTTGGACATATTTTTATTTCCCAACGAGCATATGGATACCAACCTCGCTGCAGAATGGGCCACCTAGTAAAATATAGTTACTTACTTAGTCATAACTGATCGCCTTTAAAGAGCAGAAAAAATTGCTCAGTAAAATTAAAAATACCTTTGCGACTTACTTTGCAGCCGGATCTGCTTTAAGCCCTGCGTCCATTTTCTTAGGGTCATCCTTGGGCGTGTTGGTCTTTCAAAATAAAATTGTGAATGCAAATCAGCAGACAATATGAAGAGCACATTGAGCTATTGCTAGGGAAATGCATGGACAAAAACATGAATGGCAATATTACCGACTTCCATGGCAAACAGCGGCCAAAATCAGCAAAACAACAAGGCACAGTTGCATGATAAGACTGTAATGGTGTTAACTTAGAAGCACTGAAAAATAAAGACACTTCGTTCATGCACATTGGCATACATCCAGTAAACTCTTATGATACGCAATACAGAGTGATGCAAAATGTTTGTTAACACTGACCAGCAAAACAATCAGATCGTAAGAAACTTAAAATGTTTTTCGGTTGCGAGCAAATCGACGGTGTTTAACAAAGCTTTTTATAGTAATTTTACCCAACTTTTAACAAAATATGCTTGTTTATACGCTGCACGTACAACCAATAACAATGATTAAAAATAAGGGAGAAGTTGGTTTCCAAATATCATATCTAACCGTTAAATTAATCATTTCGCGCGGAAAGAAAAAAAAAAAACAGAAAACATGCCGAAACATGTTCCGTGCCTTTTAAAATGTATAACCCAATTTAGAGATTTCATTAAAAAAAAAAAACTACCTTTTTACTCGCCTGAGATAATAACGTTCAGCAGGAAACGTTTGCAGGGCGTTGCTCTTATGATGATACTGATAGTTCGTTCTCGATCACCTACATGGGCTTAAAGTCTGGCAGCTAAGTGCAGCTGAAACACATTTACAAAGCCGTGAGAAGGTTAAGTTTAAACAATTAACGCAAAAGCTGTCTCTTTTCAAAGGCCGTTAACTGGATTCGATATTATGGACGGTCTTTCTGTTTAGTAAATATAAATTAACTAGAGTTAGCGTAAAGGGAAGCTGACGTTAGGGTTTATGAAACGAAATTTTTGTGAGAAATTTATCTCGTACTGTTGTCCATACTGGGGTCGGCGAGGCTGAGTTTGTAATGTAAACCTTAAGAAAGTGCAGATATGGGTTATATTTACGACGAGCTTCCTGAAGCCATTGATGTTTACCTTTAAAGTCACTTAGGTAAAAACGTAAAGCAAATACCATTTAAACTTATATTAAGAATTCTACGTAGAATAATATAAACAAGTCAGATCAAAATAATTATTAGTATAGGTATATTTGCGAGGTTAATGATCGGACAAACAAAGCTTAAAGCAGCTGGCGAAATGCATACAGAGCTAAAAGTTTTTCTAAAGCGGCCTTGACAACGCTGCTTGCATAAGTTAAGAGATTTTAATGTGATTGTTGTCACAACAATTGTCCATTGTCATTTGCCGATTCTGAAATTATCATTCAAGGCAGCCACTGAATCCGCCATGAATGACAAACATGCCCATTTGGACAAATACGTCGCACATTGTGTATTAGTTAAAACACTTCTGAATAAAAGTAGATAATGTACATCTTTTACAAATGATTTTTGAAGTTGCCACAAAAAAAATATTTAATTTGGATTACGTGACGTTAACGCTCTTTTTGATACGGCTGGAAACTAATCAAAACAACTTGAAACTATTTGCACGGGAAAACTGTGCAGCTGCTGCGATGAAGGTCGCGACTGTATTTCCGACGCTTTCCCATTGCATCTGACGTTTTACTAAAAGCCACTTAGTCTTGTTTCTGCACAAAAACCGAATGGAAGTATAACAAAGCGTTTTCGTTTATGTCAGCCACTGAAAACGTCGTCGTAAAAGGACAAACATATACCGATTTAGATAAATATCCACCATATGTTGTCTATTAATTAAGTTTTGTGCTAATTGTATCTGCGCATCCTTACTGCGCACGCAAATTCACTCGCCACGTCATATATGAGAGCGCGCGTTAAGTCATACAATGAACAATGAATAGTAATCTGTCATCACTCTACAATGCCTTAGGGCACATGCAAAGAATATGAGGCTGATTACACCTAGAAAAGTGTCTTTTTTTACCACATAAGCTCGCCGACAAAGAAAATGCATGTACGAGCGAATCGTGCATGAGAGACGTTTCATTGACTTGAACGAATTTACAGTTACTACTTTGTGATTTCTGTGAAATATTATCTCAAAGGATTTTTGTTTTGTTAATTTCTTCAACTTTTCTGACCAACAAAAACATAATCTCGCTACTTACTTTTTGGGCTAAGCAGACGATTGTAGAACATAACATGTACATAATACATGCCAAGGCTTGTCGGAAAATCTTCAATCCTTTCAGAATATATGTGATTTTGTTATTCCCCACTGAGAAACAATGATACCAGTGTAGCGAATCATCGTGAAAAATCGCGCAAAATGCATGTCATTTAAGAGTCCGAAGCGGTTGATGTAATAAATCAGATTCAACAGACAGTGTTTCATCGAGATATCCAAACACTGAGATGAAAATATTGAAAATTGTTGAAAATAGAACAAAATCTATGCTTATTAAGACCGGGTATCCAAACCTCTTTCACGGTTGTGATTTTCTTTGTTGAAACTTGATGAATTATTTAATGAGTTTGAGAAGCTCGATGCTACTATTTGGAAAGGTTTTCGCTTGGTAAAAAACCAACAGGCTTCATAAATGTTGTTTGTTTACGCGTTGCTAAGTGGGCCACTCGACGCAGACTTCCGGTTTCTCTTATCTTGAGGGACAAGTGGCGTCCTCTTAGATAAACAGTGCTCGAAAGATCAAAACTACGTTGGAGAGCAGGTACAAGGAGAAAACGTCGCCAGGACAAGCAGAGATATGGATGGATAGCCTACCAACCAATCCAGTCCACATTCAGAAATGCGCTTGACTTCCTATAAATTAATTAATTTTCCATCACTGTTGTCTTCCTTCGTGCATATTTGATTTCAATGGCTACCTAACTCTCATATCTATAACACTCCCTCGGATCTCCGCGCGTGTGTTTCTCTCGATCAGGACACTGCGTGAGTTAGAGATTCTCGCCCATATCATTTTCCTCTCTTCTAGTTCATCCTCGCGCGTTTGGCGCTGTCACAGTCTTAGTTTAGTTCTCGAGATCATTGAAACATGATCATTTTCCGCCTTATGGGATTTTGCATTCCCACCCACGTTTAGGGCGTATTTCACATTCCTTGTGATTTGACCCCTTCTTTGGCAGTCCCGGGGTCTCTGACTGAGATCATTAAGAGCTGCCGGCTTTGACACTCCCTCGCATCTTCACGCGTATGTCTCGGGCGTTGACATTTCCCGTTCATTGGAGATTCTCGCCCATATCATTTATCCCTCTTCATTTCCATCATTGTGCATTCTCCGATGTACCACAAGCGTTTTTCTCGGTCTTGGAATCCTTGAGATCCTCCACAGATGCCGGTTTGGACACTCCCAAGCATCTCGAAGTTTCACCAGGTTTCACTTGTGTTGCATCGTCGTACATTT
>JAHPZR010028439.1:5000-32500 GCA_019787425.1 Platygyra sinensis
CACCGCGGAGAGGAAAACCTTCTAATACATAAGCTGATTTTAAATTAACGAGCTTGTCTTCAGCAGTTTCAAAAAGCGGCTTAAAATTTTTCACAAAGCGAAGCTACGAACTAAGTGTCTGCACCAAAACACGTGACTTTAACTTGGTCGATCTCATTGAAAAATTTATGGATTAATTTGAGTAACTATTGGTTTGCAAAAAAGGTCGTAAAAATGAATACTTTTAAAAATCTAAAATGCTTCGTGAATCCTGAAACAAAACAGGTGTAGAGAAACTAAAAATATAACTGATAACCAAGCATGCACTTGAAAGTGATTGGTAAACTTCTTGATTGGGGCCTGGGGGTGGGTCAAGATGCGTTTAAAAAGGGAAGGCACATCATAAGACCAGCTTGTTATCAAGGGGAAGGAAAAAGAAATAAGAAATAAATCCTTGGCTCCTCCTCTTGTTTTGCCAAATGATTGACTGACTCAACGAACTAATTCATTGGTTGATTAATTGTTTCATTCATATATTCACTCATCATTGGTCAAGCTGATTCACTAATCTTTTTAATCTAAATGATTTGCGGAAGGACGAACTGACTCGCTGACAAATAGACAGACAGACAGGCGAACTGACTAGTTGATCGACTTGCTGACCAACGGACAGACTGACTGACTGACTGACTGACGGACAAACGGTCACGGACCGAAAGATTGCCGGACTTACTGATTCCGACTGACTAACGTTCTGACAGACGGACAGACTGAATTACCGACTGACTGATTAAGATGATCATAGTTGATTAAAAAAGGACATATTTTCTTAGGAAATATAACACCAACCCCAACAGAGTATTTCACAGTTAATAAATCTTACCAGCATTGCCAACTGACAGGGTGGAGAGTTCAGATCAAAACTTCTATCCAGTACAGTCTTTCCCTTACAGTTGAAGTCTGTGAAGTGACATTCACTGCGGTCTTGATTCTTTAGACCCCATACAATGTACAGGTTGATCACACTGTCTTCTTTGCTCGGTTTAAAAGCGGTCGACGTCAGTCGCTTTACGCTGTGCCAGTTTGTTCCCTTTCCCCAAATATCAACCTACAAAAGACGAAATCATTACAGTTAATTCAAAAAAACGGAATGTAGAAACAAGAGATTTAATGGGACTTAAAAAAGTCGATATCTGCGCAAAATAGGGTAATTTTAATATATTAAAAACATAACTTGGCTCCGAGACTTGGGGAACAAAACAAACGAACTAAATCATTCCTTCTCGACTACAACGTGACTTTTTTTTGTTTTATTCCCTCAAGCGTCGGAGCCTAGTTAGAATTTTAAGATATCGAAAATGGCCTAGTTTACTTAAATAGACTTCCAAACCTAAAAGCTTTTCTTTGAGAGATCTCCATAGAGATACAAATTCTTAAAACAGAGGATTAATTGTATATTTAACAGATTTTAATGTTTTCAAATTTGCAAATGAACAAACATGATTAATTAAATTGGACGTGAAATTTTCACAGTTACCTGTTTATTTAAGTAGTATCAAAGTAAACAAAAATATATTAAGCTGCTTAAAATAAAGATTGTGTGCGCTATTTAACAATTAGATTATGAGCTCGAGATTTCTATCGCGCGATAGAAATCGAGAGCGAATAATCTAATTGTTTTAGTATAAATCTACTAGTCATTCAAAACTTTCATCTAAATTCTCTTCACAGACACTTCGAAAACACGAAAAATTAAAGCGGCCCCCAGTGCACGCAGCTACGCTACTCACTATCTATCACAGAATGGAAAGTGAGTAGCGTAGCCAATGAGAGGGCAGCATTCGTGATAGAACGCTAGTAGATTTATACTAAGAGGTGTAAATAGTTGATGAGGCCGAAGGCCGAATAAACCATCACCTCATAGAAATCGAAAGCGAATAATCTAATTGTTTTAGTAGAATTCTTTCTAAAATTTACTTCAAATAACGGTTTCCAATTATTTCTTGACGCCTTAAAAAAATCGATCAGATTGAATTGGCATTTAACACTGAAGTGTGTACGCGCGCGCATCATTTATTTCGATAATTTCAACATTTTTTTAAGTCAAGAAACCGCAAATGTCCTTCGTTTAGTCTTCTCAGGATTTTAATTATCCATTTTCATCAAAATTTTCCTCCAAAACTTTAGCAAAACGAAAAAACGTCGCTATTTCGTAGACGAGTTCCAGCCACTGCACACTAATGGCTGATAGTGTGCAATGGCTCAGTCAATCAGATCACAGCATTTGCATAAGTATACTAGTAGAATTCTACCAATATGAAATAGTCTATAAGCGTTGGACTGGGGACATGGGGCAAATGATACTGTTTCTAATTTGACGAAAGCAACGGAAGGTTGAAGAAAAACTTTGTCTTTAACAAAGTGCGTAGAAGATCAATTTTACTGTTGTTGATAAGTTTAAAAATCTGTCGGTTTTTCAAAAGAAATATTAAAACTTAACTTTTTCGTTTATCACTTTAACGCTCCCTCCACGAGACGCTGAAAAATTTGAAAACCTCGTTTTCCGTTTCGGAAAATGTCTATCCTACACCGGAGAGATTAAAAACGCAACACTGAGCCACTGGTGATTTTGAATTTATGTTTGAGTCAAACTCGAACAACGAAATCACATGATTATCGTGACGTCATCGTCAGTTTTCCGTTTTTTGAAATGTTTTCCGTCCACACTAAACTGCGGAGCTCACTTATTCAAATTTCTCCGGTTTGAAAGGCGTTTTCGAAAAGCTCCGTTTTCGTGACGTATTAGTGTGGACGGTAAGCCCATCTAGGAATAAAGCTGCATTTTCAAATTTGTCCCGCGCAGTGTAGACCTTAGTTGCTTGTTGCTTCTGAAAAGTCACTGCTTAAAGAAAACCGGCGGAGAAACGGTTCTCAGAACAAGATACTTTTCTTACTATGATTTCAGTCAAACAGGGCAAAGACTGATATCTATATTACCTGCTCCTCATCGACCGCTATCCGTGTTGCATACGTTACCGACATGCAGATTAACACGTTGAATACAACAATTATAATCCATCGGGTAACTTTATGGCCAACTACTTTGTCAAAGAAAACTCCTCCAAAGAGCCTAGAGACCAGTCGAGTGGGACTTCTTGAAACAGACTCCAGCGAAGAAGTTTTCTCCTGTAACATGATGTCTCCAGTAAGTGTCGCCGGTGAAATCTGGTTGTCCCGTGGATTCCTGTCACAGAAAATGTGGAACAACTTGCAGCAAGGCCACTTCCAATCCTTCCAATAGAGCTCGTGAGTAATTATAACTGTTGGGAAGAATATGATCACCGAGCAGTAGTTGACAAAGACAAGCAATGCGGAAAACGTACCGAATGACGAAACGCCTAGCAACGGGGAAAACACGTTAGAAATGAAAGCTACTATTGTTGTAAACGATGTTATGAACATGGCACCAGCTGCATGGGAGTACACATGAGAAAACCTACTGACCAGACTTGGATAGACTTGGTCCTTTGAAGCACGCCAAGTGTCACAGAAGACAAATACATCATCAGCTCCAATGCCAAGAATGATGAAAACGGACAACACATGAAAAATACCGATGTATCGGAAATCGAGGACAATCCTGTAGATTAAGTTAGCACCAAAAAAGCTAGAAAAGATACTGAACAGTCCCCACCCAGTAATCCAAAGAGACCGAGTCTGAAACAGCATGAAAAAGAAAATAAACGCTAAACTGCCAAACACAAGTAAGAGATCAAAAATGACTTGTTTGGACACAGCATCGAAAAACAGCGACTTGAGGTTGTAGTAAAAGTTCATTTCACCAACGCCTGACTCGTAAAGCTCATCAAGCTTTTCTGCAAATGCTTCTCCAGAATGTTTTTGTGCAAAGTCCCACTGATCGTCTGGACGGTCCGCTGTGCTTTGAAAACCTTTAAAAGGAAAACCGAGGCTAAGAAACGTTCGAGTGTAAGGCGAAGTCGCGGTTTTTGAATTAATGACCGCGTCTTTACCGAGGTGATAATCCAAGATTGCTCGCGTGTGGTTCCTGGATTTTGCAGCGCTTAAAACTCGGGGGATGTTATCAAATTCGGTATCGTTTAAAAGCGGATGAAGCTTTTGATAGGAGCCATCGAAAAACCTAATTATTGAAGTGGGCTGTTTGCACTGGATGTTCCGTGTCTTCAAACACAACTTCTGTCGAAAAACCTCGTTAGCAAACAATTCTTGTTCGGTTTTCTGAATCAACTTCAGGTTCTCCTTGGTGAAAACGTTGCCATTTTTCATCTCGTATATCAATTGAAGCATGTCGTATTTCGCCGCTCGTTCTCCTTGAACGCCGAGCGAGGCACTGTTCAAATCGATTTGCGGGTCTTGGTCAACAAAGTTCCAGGCATCCGCTCTGAGTTTGGAATCATCCTGTTCGAGGTTAAGAGGAACTTTAGAGAAGTCCGCCGGAATAATATCATAACCAGTAATATGAAGAATGGCTGTTAACATGATAACTAAGAAATGGGCAGCGAGAGACAAACCTAAAGAAATGAAAATAACATCGACAGGTGCTTAAAAAACAAAAGTTTACTAATTTACGGCGAACATTTAATAAAACACACATTTAGTCGTTTTTCGCGGAGTAGTTTAATAAAAGAATTGGCACCTCTGGATCTACTTGTTATATAACTGAGTATCATTTTGTGCATGAGTTTCATCAATCGATTTACCCGGAACCAAGGGACTTAAGCCTGTCATTTAAAGAAGAACTAAAATTTGACGACCCGCTTAACAACAGTGTCACAGCTGCTGGTAGCTCGTGAACTAAACGCAATCCAGAACTTGATTGGCATGATAACATGTAGTCCATGTCATCAACTTGTTTCATGGCTTTTGGGGACATAAACCGAAGAGAAATGAAACGGAAAGATCGACTTACCAAAGCAAAGCTTAGGACGTCCTACCACCAGCTTGCAGTAAGGCACGATCTTGCTACTGGTCATTACAAAATACTAGCTTGTCTCTTGAAGTAATTCAAGGATCAGTTCAAACTCATCTGTAATACATTTGCGATGCTGTGATGTGTTGCGAGTGTTGTCGTTTTGAGCTGTTTTTACCTGCTTAGAGAACGAGCGAAATTTAATTGAATAATACTGAAGTGACGTCATAAAACTATATACAACATAGCTACATGCTAGCGCGCGCTTCGATTGGCTAATTTTTATGAAAAAGAAACAGATGGTTCTTAGAGATGGTTCAGGCTGACGTCATTGTCGGTGAAATTTCTTGCCATTCCTTGAAATGTTCGTCCTCGTCAAGACAGATTGGCAATGAGAAACATATTTCATTGTGGCGCTGAATAACTAAGCCTCCACGCTGATCCATTGTAAACATGCTCTCACAAACGCAATACGGACGGATGATTGGGTATCGGCCAGTCATATCGAAGCCTCACAGCATCACGAAATTCCCGCTTGTTGAGATCAAAATCCATGTCTTTGAGAGGAATAACTGTAAGCCAGTTGGTTGCGCCTCTTTCACGGGCCAGGTATACGGCTCTGTGTCTTGTCTGGCAACATGGCCTTCACCTCCTCAAGCTCTTCTTTCAGCCCATCATCCTTTTCTTTCCGGGTGGCGTACACCAGTTGTTGTACCTTGGCTTCTATAATAGTAGTAATAATAATAATAATAATAATAACAACAACAACAACAACAACAACAACAACAACAACAACAACAACAATAGCCTGCGTGGCAGGCCGTAGAAAGGGAGTGAGGAAAGTCAAAATGAGCGCGGGATCGGAGGGAGAAGGAACGGCCTGCAAGGACGCTATTGTTTTCTTTGTTTTTTACGTCCACCAGACGAACGTAAAAATCCTGATTGGTCAAATTTAATGAATTACCTAACTTCATCCTTCTGATTGGTCAGCGACCTGTCATTCGAAACCATTAAGGTCTTCTTACATTTATATTCAACCAGGCGGATAAATCTAGAGATCGTTTCGAACTAATTCATCATAGGTTAGCCGATGTTAGTAATAACGCCTCTTTTCAGAATTGTTAGCGGCCTGATTATTGAGGTTGAGGCCATGAAATTTACTGTCTGATATTTAGCTCAGAAGCTAGTTTGTTTGGAAGACATCGAAGGGGGGCAAATTTGACGTTGTCTGTGCATCGGCGAAAAGAGTCACAGATAAGCGATTTCAACAATCATTGAAGAAGAACACTACTGAGTAGCAGTTTAGTGGCTTGTGGCGGAGTCGCGTACAGTTGAAACATGAACAGGCACTGCAGGCCGACTGCGAATCGATGTAAGAAGCAATCACTGTTATCCCAAAGCTCTTCAGAGATTCGCTTAAGACAACTCCGAATATTTTTTTTCTCTCCGACGGTTTGAATATATTTCCACGAGCTTTAGCCACACATTTGCCATATGTTACTTTTAGATTTATCTGGCAAACTCTACAAACATTGTTACAATTGCTTTCTTTTTGGCCCGGAGTCTTCTCGCTTTTCCCAACGTCCGAAGCTAAGGTCTTCAAATTTTAAAATTCATTTTTCGTGCAAAACAACAAAAACAAGAAATACGAGAACCCATTGGCACCTTCAGAGAAGTAATGTGATTCTGATTGGATGATTTTGACAGCCATACATTCCACAGTTGAGTGGGTTTTGCATAGTTAATTAGAGGGCGGAATGAAGAAAACAAAAGCGTCCTTGCAGGCGTCCCCTACCGCGATCCTCACGCGTCTGTTCTCGCACTTCATGCGCTCGTCTTTCCCCTTTCCCTCCCCTTCGGACGCCTGCCACGCAGGCTACAACAACAACAACAACAACAACATCAAGAACAACAACAACAACAATAACAATGACAATGACAATGACAATGACAATGGCAATGGCAATGGCAATGGCAATGGCAATGGCAATGGCAATGGCAATGACAATGACAATGACAATGACAATGGCAATGACAATGGCAATGGCAATGGCCATGGCCGTGGCCATGACAATGACAATGGCAATGGCAATGGCAATGATAGTGACAGTGACAGTGACAGTGACAGTGACAGTGACAGTAACAGTCACAGTGACAATGACAATGACAATGACAATGACAATGACAATGACAATGACAATGACAATAACAATTTTATTTAAGTGTCGAATTTATTTATAAGTCAATTAGGCTCCATAGCGGCAAAGCGCGCAGATAGTGCCCCCCAACCCCCCTAATACAGCTGCTGTTTAGAATCATTTTTTTGTGAATTACTTCAGTTTCTTTGCACATCGCTTAAGGAAATTATTAATTGACATTCGTCTATTGTACGCGGCTGGTAATTCAGTTTTCCTCTGCTCCTCCCAACGGTTTCTTAAAATAATCCTGCAGAATTTTGCTTCTACTGACTTCTTACTCCGTAGTCTCATCATAACAGTCATCAAAACACACCTTACCGATCAGTGGTTTTATATTCAGTATAGTACTCTTGTTTCCAGAGCCATCTGTCCTGCGTGGCTGGAGGGGCCTCGCACGAGGAGATTCATGATTTGATTGGCTGAATTCTTGGCCTAAAAATTCAATGTTGGTTCCCTCTTAATAATTCTCACAAGTAGATCTTCACCGCAAACTGTTCGATTACGATACCAGTACAGAAGTTTTAGCAAAAAGTTCTCAGTGAATTTAAAGTCATCTTTGACCAAACCCCAAAGCTATTCTTCACTTTGGAATTTTACACCTGTTTTTAATTTTCATTGTCAAAACCAGGAGCCCATCACCAGAAGCCTGCAACTACCCCATATTCCTGTCACGGCGTTCACAGACCGATCTATTTTTAGTTTTGAATTCAGGGGCGCTTTCCATTCGGCCAAAAATTCCGAGATTTCCGGTCCGAAACTGAATGGAACGGTAAAAATTCCGGGAAAAGTTTTCGAAAATTTAGGAATACGTTTTGAGTGCACCCTCTTCTCCGGAAAATCGGAATAACCGGAAAATTCCGTTCCATTCGACCATTCCTGCTCGGGCCTAGTTTCTCCGAGCCTGGAAATCGAGTTCAACATGGCTGATGCAAAGGCTACTAAACATAATATTAGTTCTCAATCTGACAAACGACTGAAATATCTTAGTTCAACATCATTGCAGTGGATATGCCTCAACATGCTTTAGTGAGTACTGCGAAAATACCTGTGGGCTACGTGAAATGTGAGCATAACTGCTGTGAAAAGCTCGCTCGTCATTCGAAATCGACTCTTGAACTCGTCAGGAAAATAAAAAGGTATCGTACCCTAAATGTAGTCGCGGACTTCTCTTAAATTCTTACGATAAAAGTTATATTGTCACCCTCACCTAATACATGGTTTATTTCAACTTCAGCGTCGTCGATCGAGCAACCAGAAAGCAAGTAAACAAAGGTAAAAAAGTCCTCCGCGCGAAACTTGAAACCATTGACCTGGAACGGGTTAGTCCAAGGAACCGGAAAATACTGTTCCATTCGTCGCATGGAATACCCGGAATTTCAAACCGGAAAATTTTGTCGAATGGAAAGCGCCCCAGATCACCACAGGAACCTCAGTGACCAATTGCAATCACAAGCACCGACTAATGTCGACATTGTTTTATCCTTACCGAAGGGTGCTCATGTAGACTGGAACTGGCTTATCTTACGGGAAAATTATCTAAAACTAGACTGGTCTGTAAAAATGTCGTTGCATTGGCATATTTTGCGAGTTGCAGGCTCCTAGTAATGGGTTCCTGTCAAAACCCGTTACTTAAGGTCTTTAGGCCCAACAGGTTTAGTTGGATATCAACACGGCGCAATGAAAACGGCGCAGAAGTAGCGATAATCTTATGCCCCATTCACACCAAAGCTTAAACATGTTTAAAAGCTGTTTAGTTAAACATGGTTTAAAATTGTTTTCTTTATAAAAGCTGCTTACTGATGCTTTTTTACTTTAAATTCAGCACAAATTAAAAAAAACATGTTTAAGTTCATCTAAATCCTGCATAAAAGCCTGAGTAGCAGTTTTCATTTTCTAAACCTGGTTTAATTAAACATGTTTAGTTGGTGTGGATGAGGTATTAGTCTTAAGACTCTTGCTAATCAAATTGTCTTTATGAACAGCTTTTCCTCTTTGACAAGGCCCGCGGCTGAGAGGGACGGGTAGCTCTGGGCACGAAAAATAATGCTCCATATGCTCTTTAGGGTCACCTCTATATATTAAGGACAGATGACTTGGTCCAGCGAGAAACTAGTATCCTTATATTTTCAACCTTTTTATACGGACAAGCTTCTCACAGTAACTGACCGTTCCATCATCTGTTTTATGGTGCTGTGACACCAACATGAGAGATAATGTGAATCTGTGTTGATACTGAAACTTACGAGTGAGCAAGATCACTAAAGATGAGGTTAAGTATTTTGAAATGAGAAAGAAATTGGTAGACGGAAATTAGCAAGGCTGGTTAAACAGTATAGGGATATATTTTCTCTGTAACACCCTGAAGAAGGAAGGCCGTGCCTTCCGAAATGTTGGAAAATATTTAGCTCTTATTAACCGAGCAGGAGGTCTGTATGGGAGAATCTTGACCGAGGTTGTAAGTACAGACCGAACGCAGTGAGGTCTGTACACACGACCAAGGTCAAGATTCTCCCATACAGACCGACTTAGCTCGGTTAATAAGATGTTTATTATATGGCAAAAACAAGAACAATTTAATTCGTTTAAAACAAAGTGACAGTTTGCTTGCAAACGGTGATGAGCGACCGAATTTAATTCGTTCAAAGTTTGCTCGTCCTCTTTACTCTTTTTTCTCATCAGCTTTTTGGCGCTTACAGAAATAAATATTCTTAGATGAAAACAGTAAATCATTTTGCATTTTTTAGTTTGCAACTTTTTCTTTCGCTTCAAAACATTACCGGTCTAGCTGCCGGTCTAGATGGGAAAATCTAGACCGCGGTCAATATCCATTTTAGCCAATCAAATTCGTGAATTTGGTAGTTCCCAGTCCCTGTGAGACAGAGCCATATAATAAATCCCTATACTGTTTAATCAGCATTGCTAATTTTCGTCTATTATTCAACTTATCGCTGATTAGATCCTCTACAACGAGAGGATCCGGTACTTCTGTTTTGTCACGGTGGTCCTTGCAAAAATTACCACGTCTGAAAGAAATTGGTCACATTTTATTCTTCAAAGGGGTTGCTTCTGTAAATTATTTACATAAAATTAATGGCTATTTGCATTCTCAAGGCCATAGCAAGGTTTTTACGAGATGTCTACAGGGGTGACCGTGCTGTTCTCCCGAGGGGGCTGGGCATGAAACCCTCGTCCATCGCATTGCTGACAAGTGACATCTGTGGGTTTCTTGCCGCGGAGTTTGTCTCTCGCATATCGCACTAGCGGTAGTATTGAACCCGTGTTGCCTTCAGGTCCCACTAGAGCGAGGACAGTGGTGAAGAAAAACAACGCGTAAAATATGGAGAGTCCAATTGTGCAAAACATAAAGATTCCAAATTGAAAAAAGAAGAGAATTCGTGCAAACAGCATAAAAATGGACGCTCCTACGGTTGTGCACGCGCCTGACAACACAGAAATTCCCACGTGACCTAGCGTCTCGCGCACCTTGTCGCCGCGCGAGTGTTTCTGGGAGCGGACGTAACCGTCTGCGAGATGGACCACGTAATCAACAGCTAATCCAACGACAAGGGTCAGGTTCAGAGACTCGAGAATTCCGAGCTTCCATCCGACAAGTGGAATGATACCGACCACTCCAACTGTGATGAAAGAAATTGTCATACAGCATAGCAATGCTACAATCCAGTTTGTAGTCATGATTATCAGGAGGGGTAAAGTGAGGCAAAGACCAGTGATGATGCCAGTTACTGCACTTCGAACAAGAACCTGTAAAAATGGAAACATAGAGAACAGCAAGACAGTTTTGCAGTGAGACTTAGTAGCCAATTCTGCGGCAGTGCAGAAGATGAACAATGGCATGTGTAATATTTTGCTTCATTGTCATGATTGCTTTCCAAATTGAGTCAGAGGGATGGCAAAATATACTAAAACTTCATATGAAAAAAATGAGACGAAACATGACAATTCAATTTAAAACCCAATCTAAAAAAATACTTTTTATTCAGAACTTTATTATTCAAACCTGTTGTACTTTGATCCAATGCCACGCTAGTGTCGCCTCGGGAGTGGTCTGGAAAGCATTGTTACATGATGCTGGCATTGCACTCATCTGCAAAACATATTTCAATTTATTCAAAGTTTGAATGAAAGCGATTCACTTCGCTGCACGTCTGGTTTTTGTACAAAAGGTAGAGCACGTCGAACTTTTCAAGCAAAAAGTATTCGAGTCATCCTGAATACCATGAAGATGGCGTTTGAATAAGTATAGGTGACAACAGAACTTTCTCTTAGATAAACTTCAGGAGACACAAACAATGTCGCCAAGGGTAAACTCAGAATTAAGAGAACTGAAAGCGTAGGAAGTTAGCTTTTGGATCTCAGTGTGCTTCTGGACGCATGGAGACGCTTTCGCCTTGAAAATTAGAAAAGGGATGTTAATTGTAAGATCTTAACTGAAATGCCATCTCTTATGCCTGATTTCATGTTACTTTAGTTTGTTAGGGATTTGTCGACAGTACTTGAGCAGAAAACCATTCGAAAATCATCTAGGTCTATTGCTTGTTTATTTTTCACGTTGAAAATGTATGTTTAGGCAGTCACTTGAGTAAGAAACATGACTAGCAACAAAGTCGTGCCTGCTCTCCAGGGCCATATATAGGATTCTGAACTCAGCTGATGCTTGGGTTGTACCACAAATAACTTTTTAAAGAAGCACACAACACTCTTTAATTCGGCTGATGCTTTAATTGGAACCCAAGAAAACAGGATGATTTAAGTGTAAATGATAAATTTTAGTACCTTTAGGTTTAAAAATTCCTCCCAAGCATCATGGGTTACCAGTCCTTTCTTGTATCCTAAGCTACCCATGGTCATTGTGGTATGGACCTTGATTCCGGCGTACAACAGATTGTTGCCATATTCACCGCCTAAATCAACATCGTATATTATATCAATATCAAGACTGCAGGTACGGAAATTACAAAGACAGAATGTTGAGATAACTTTAAGGAGAGAGGAAAAACCAATGATCATTTTGCCGATGGTACATAAGGCGAGTCATTTAGTTCTCTTAATTGTAAAAAGTGGTTAACCCATAAGAAATTAAAAAGCATATCTTAGTTCTCATTTCACTGACACATATTTCTGTAACGTATGCGTGAATTGTTCGGTATTCCATTAAGCTCGATTCTTAAATAACTCTTCTTCTAAACATAATATCATTAAAAGCGAGAATGTGAGAATATGAGAATGCCCATCCAAATACCTCTGAGGAGGCAGGGGGCAATTGATATGCTATGTTGGGATAGCAATAGTTTGATTTTTAGAATATTCTGTCTACTTCCATACTTTTCCCTGGGAGAACTCAGATCTATGTAAACATATTTAGATCCGTCATTTTCTGTATAAGAGACACTAATAATTACGTAAGGGCTAGCTTAATTTTCTTATAGGAAGTACAATTTCAGAATGCTTACCTTGAAAGCTGGGTGTCTTTGATTTAGACGTTGGATCAACCTGCCCTCCAAGAAGCAGACCATAGATGACAAAATCATCATTGTTGTATGACGTGTTACCACGAGTCAACCAATAGCCAAGTGCCACCTCAAAGAAACGATAGTACGCTTTCGAAAGATTTGAAGTGTTGTACAATTCAGGGTTGTATTGCATCAAGGTTCTGATTTTTTGGCTGTTTAAAGGGAAGCTAAAATCCGTGCCATTTGGGTATTTGGAGTTTTTTGCTTCATCCTGTTAATAAAAATAAGGGAAAAAGGCTGATAAAGGTTTCACATAAGACATGTTGCACGACTCACTGACTTGTTCTACCCAGTCTCTGACTACCTAAGTCCGAGGGGAGGGGACTGCTATATAAAAAGGTCGGGGATGGTCTTCGTCTCGTTTAGGGGTATAAATCATTAAGGCTGTTCATGAAGATACGCCCCTATTTTAATCTGTTAAAGTATGTTTTAGGGTGCACTTGAAGACATGATAGAAAAATGCCGCTGTTATTTCTGTTTTTAGGCTGTATTTCCGCCGATCTTTCGAGTCCGGTCTACTTGGGCGCGCTTCTTTCCTGAACAGCGGCTGGTAATCGGGTCTGTTTTGTTTTAAGGACGGTGCCTACTAAATACAAAGGTTTTTGCGCCAAGTTAGGACCACGCGGAAAAAGTTGATATTTGCAAGAGCTATTGGAATCCACAAAGAAAAATAGGGGTAGCCACGCATTTTTTCGAGATAATTAGCCTTGAATCTCAACAAAAATGCTGACATCAGCATTTTTCTGAAAAAAGCCGGAAACGGTATTTCTTCACAGATTTCCTTAGAATTTGCCTTTACATACAGAAAGGCAAACACATTGAAAAAGATCTTTAAACTACATGGCAAATGGTAACATTAAAATCATTTTTGTCACGTTTTTAGTAACAAAATCGTTGCAAAATCGCTTCTAACGTCTCTGACAGCCTTCCTCTGGTTCCGCTAAAAAACAGTCTAAATACCTTTTGCTCACGACCAGAAACTAATCACATGTTGAATAGGCTTGCCGCTTCCATTTCGCAACAAAAAATGTAGGGGTAACCGCGCGTTTTTTAAAGTTATTGATCTTTTTTAAAAACTTTTACGGTGCCCGTTACATTTTTTCCTGTCACCTCCCCAGTAAGTAAGACATTTACGTGTCTGCGCGCGCACTACGCCATCTGCAGGTACATGTTTGCAGTTGGATTTCAGTGTAATTTTCGAAAGATAACAGCTAGATTTTAAGCTGGAAGACGTTGACAGTTAGTGGCTAGCGATAAGCTGCTATTCTGGTCTCCCTGGTGTAAGTACAGGTTCATTAAAATTGATTTGGCCACCGTAGGAAAATTTTGCTTTAATTTTAGTCGTGTGCTTGGTGGCGTAGTTGATTGCGTCAATGTCAACCCCAGCGCGCGCGCGCTTAAACCATGGCTTACGTGATGCGCAGAACGTGTGCGCACTAACAAAAGTAGGCACCGTCCTTAAGTGATATCTTTTAGGGGTCACATAAAATTCGAGCCACGCCCTGATTGGTCTTCTCTAGGAGTTCAATTCCAACTTTCCGACCAGCATCCCCATCGCCTCTCTTCTGGGTACTTTAAGGGTACAAAAAGGACAATATTGGTCTCAATATTCAGGGCAAACTGACGTCATGTTTATTTGATTAACTATTCTTTCTTAGTATAAATCTGCTATTGTTCTTACTCGCTGTCTAGTCTGTGCATGTAAATAGTGTAACTGGCTGTTGTTGTAGTCTTGCAGTGTGCGGTTGTTAACAAAATGACGGCCGCTTCTCTGCGTTTTCAAAGTGTCAGTAATTGACAAATAGAGAGGCCTCGACTGTGCTCTGTTCTGTTGTAAAGCACGCAGGAAGCGGTAGAGCACGAAAGAAGTGTAGGGGGAAAACACGAGACCCAGTCGAATGTTTTTCCCCACTTCTTGGATTCTCGACCGCTTCCTGAATGCTTTACAACAGAACAGAGCACAGTCGAGGCCTCTCTATTTGTCAATTACTGACACTTTGAAAACGCAGAGAAGCGGCCGTCATTTTGTTAACAACCGCACACTGCAAGACTACAACAACAGCCAGTTACACTATTTTACATGCACAGACTAGACAGCGAGTAAGAACAATAGCAGATTTATACTAAGAAAGAATAGTTAATCAAATAAACATGACGTCAGTTTGCCCTGAATATTGAGACCAATATTGTCCTTTTTGTACCCTTAAAGTACCCAGAAGAGAGGCGATGGGGATGCTGGTCGGAAAGTTGGAATTGAACTCCTAGAGAAGACCAATCAGGGCGTGGCTCGAATTTTATGTGACCCCTAAAAGATATCACTTAAGGACGGTGCCTACTTTTGTTAGTGCGCACACGTTCTGCGCATCACGTAAGCCATGGTTTAAGCGCGCGCGCGCTGGGGTTGACATTGACGCAATCAACTACGCCACCAAGCACACGACTAAAATTAAAGCAAAATTTTCCTACGGTGGCCAAATCAATTTTAATGAACCTGTACTTACACCAGGGAGACCAGAATAGCAGCTTATCGCTAGCCACTAACTGTCAACGTCTTCCAGCTTAAAATCTAGCTGTTATCTTTCGAAAATTACACTGAAATCCAACTGCAAACATGTACCTGCAGATGGCGTAGTGCGCGCGCAGACACGTAAATGTCTTACTTACTGGGGAGGTGACAGGAAAAAATGTAACGGGCACCGTAAAAGTTTTTAAAAAAGATCAATAACTTTAAAAAAACGCGCGGTTACCCCTACATTTTTTGTTGCGAAATGGAAGCGGCAAGCCTATTCAACATGTGATTAGTTTCTGGTCGTGAGCAAAAGGTATTTAGACTGTTTTTTAGCGGAACCAGAGGAAGGCTGTCAGAGACGTTAGAAGCGATTTTGCAACGATTTTGTTACTAAAAACGTGACAAAAATGATTTTAATGTTACCATTTGCCATGTAGTTTAAAGATCTTTTTCAATGTGTTTGCCTTTCTGTATGTAAAGGCAAATTCTAAGGAAATCTGTGAAGAAATACCGTTTCCGGCTTTTTTCAGAAAAATGCTGATGTCAGCATTTTTGTTGAGATTCAAGGCTAATTATCTCGAAAAAATGCGTGGCTACCCCTATTTTTCTTTGTGGATTCCAATAGCTCTTGCAAATATCAACTTTTTCCGCGTGGTCCTAACTTGGCGCAAAAACCTTTGTATTTAGTAGGCACCGTCCTTAAAACAAAACAGACCCGATTACCAGCCGCTGTTCAGGAAAGAAGCGCGCCCAAGTAGACCGGACTCGAAAGATCGGCGGAAATACAGCCTAAAAACAGAAATAACAGCGGCATTTTTCTATCATGTCTTCAAGTGCACCCTAAAACATACTTTAACAGATTAAAATAGGGGCGTATCTTCATGAACAGCCTTAATGATTTATACCCCTAAACGAGACGAAGACCATCCCCGACCTTTTTATATAGCAGTCCCCTCCCCTCGGACTTAGGTAGTCAGAGACTGGGTAGAACAAGTCAGTGAGTCGTGCAACATGTCTTATGTGAAACCTTTATCAGCCTTTTTCCCTTATTTTTATTAACAGGATGAAGCAAAAAACTCCAAATACCCAAATGGCACGGATTTTAGCTTCCCTTTAAACAGCCAAAAAATCAGAACCTTGATGCAATACAACCCTGAATTGTACAACACTTCAAATCTTTCGAAAGCGTACTATCGTTTCTTTGAGGTGGCACTTGGCTATTGGTTGACTCGTGGTAACACGTCATACAACAATGATGATTTTGTCATCTATGGTCTGCTTCTTGGAGGGCAGGTTGATCCAACGTCTAAATCAAAGACACCCAGCTTTCAAGGTAAGCATTCTGAAATTGTACTTCCTATAAGAAAATTAAGCTAGCCCTTACGTAATTATTAGTGTCTCTTATACAGAAAATGACGGATCTAAATATGTTTACATAGATCTGAGTTCTCCCAGGGAAAAGTATGGAAGTAGACAGAATATTCTAAAAATCAAACTATTGCTATCCCAACATAGCATATCAATTGCCCCCTGCCTCCTCAGAGGTATTTGGATGGGCATTCTCATATTCTCACATTCTCGCTTTTAATGATATTATGTTTAGAAGAAGAGTTATTTAAGAATCGAGCTTAATGGAATACCGAACAATTCACGCATACGTTACAGAAATATGTGTCAGTGAAATGAGAACTAAGATATGCTTTTTAATTTCTTATGGGTTAACCACTTTTTACAATTAAGAGAACTAAATGACTCGCCTTATGTACCATCGGCAAAATGATCATTGGTTTTTCCTCTCTCCTTAAAGTTATCTCAACATTCTGTCTTTGTAATTTCCGTACCTGCAGTCTTGATATTGATATAATATACGATGTTGATTTAGGCGGTGAATATGGCAACAATCTGTTGTACGCCGGAATCAAGGTCCATACCACAATGACCATGGGTAGCTTAGGATACAAGAAAGGACTGGTAACCCATGATGCTTGGGAGGAATTTTTAAACCTAAAGGTACTAAAATTTATCATTTACACTTAAATCATCCTGTTTTCTTGGGTTCCAATTAAAGCATCAGCCGAATTAAAGAGTGTTGTGTGCTTCTTTAAAAAGTTATTTGTGGTACAACCCAAGCATCAGCTGAGTTCAGAATCCTATATATGGCCCTGGAGAGCAGGCACGACTTTGTTGCTAGTCATGTTTCTTACTCAAGTGACTGCCTAAACATACATTTTCAACGTGAAAAATAAACAAGCAATAGACCTAGATGATTTTCGAATGGTTTTCTGCTCAAGTACTGTCGACAAATCCCTAACAAACTAAAGTAACATGAAATCAGGCATAAGAGATGGCATTTCAGTTAAGATCTTACAATTAACATCCCTTTTCTAATTTTCAAGGCGAAAGCGTCTCCATGCGTCCAGAAGCACACTGAGATCCAAAAGCTAACTTCCTACGCTTTCAGTTCTCTTAATTCTGAGTTTACCCTTGGCGACATTGTTTGTGTCTCCTGAAGTTTATCTAAGAGAAAGTTCTGTTGTCACCTATACTTATTCAAACGCCATCTTCATGGTATTCAGGATGACTCGAATACTTTTTGCTTGAAAAGTTCGACGTGCTCTACCTTTTGTACAAAAACCAGACGTGCAGCGAAGTGAATCGCTTTCATTCAAACTTTGAATAAATTGAAATATGTTTTGCAGATGAGTGCAATGCCAGCATCATGTAACAATGCTTTCCAGACCACTCCCGAGGCGACACTAGCGTGGCATTGGATCAAAGTACAACAGGTTTGAATAATAAAGTTCTGAATAAAAAGTATTTTTTTAGATTGGGTTTTAAATTGAATTGTCATGTTTCGTCTCATTTTTTTCATATGAAGTTTTAGTATATTTTGCCATCCCTCTGACTCAATTTGGAAAGCAATCATGACAATGAAGCAAAATATTACACATGCCATTGTTCATCTTCTGCACTGCCGCAGAATTGGCTACTAAGTCTCACTGCAAAACTGTCTTGCTGTTCTCTATGTTTCCATTTTTACAGGTTCTTGTTCGAAGTGCAGTAACTGGCATCATCACTGGTCTTTGCCTCACTTTACCCCTCCTGATAATCATGACTACAAACTGGATTGTAGCATTGCTATGCTGTATGACAATTTCTTTCATCACAGTTGGAGTGGTCGGTATCATTCCACTTGTCGGATGGAAGCTCGGAATTCTCGAGTCTCTGAACCTGACCCTTGTCGTTGGATTAGCTGTTGATTACGTGGTCCATCTCGCAGACGGTTACGTCCGCTCCCAGAAACACTCGCGCGGCGACAAGGTGCGCGAGACGCTAGGTCACGTGGGAATTTCTGTGTTGTCAGGCGCGTGCACAACCGTAGGAGCGTCCATTTTTATGCTGTTTGCACGAATTCTCTTCTTTTTTCAATTTGGAATCTTTATGTTTTGCACAATTGGACTCTCCATATTTTACGCGTTGTTTTTCTTCACCACTGTCCTCGCTCTAGTGGGACCTGAAGGCAACACGGGTTCAATACTACCGCTAGTGCGATATGCGAGAGACAAACTCCGCGGCAAGAAACCCACAGATGTCACTTGTCAGCAATGCGATGGACGAGGGTTTCATGCCCAGCCCCCTCGGGAGAACAGCACGGTCACCCCTGTAGACATCTCGTAAAAACCTTGCTATGGCCTTGAGAATGCAAATAGCCATTAATTTTATGTAAATAATTTACAGAAGCAACCCCTTTGAAGAATAAAATGTGACCAATTTCTTTCAGACGTGGTAATTTTTGCAAGGACCACCGTGACAAAACAGAAGTACCGGATCCTCTCGTTGTAGAGGATCTAATCAGCGATAAGTTGAATAATAGACGAAAATTAGCAATGCTGATTAAACAGTATAGGGATTTATTATATGGCTCTGTCTCACAGGGACTGGGAACTACCAAATTCACGAATTTGATTGGCTAAAATGGATATTGACCGCGGTCTAGATTTTCCCATCTAGACCGGCAGCTAGACCGGTAATGTTTTGAAGCGAAAGAAAAAGTTGCAAACTAAAAAATGCAAAATGATTTACTGTTTTCATCTAAGAATATTTATTTCTGTAAGCGCCAAAAAGCTGATGAGAAAAAAGAGTAAAGAGGACGAGCAAACTTTGAACGAATTAAATTCGGTCGCTCATCACCGTTTGCAAGCAAACTGTCACTTTGTTTTAAACGAATTAAATTGTTCTTGTTTTTGCCATATAATAAACATCTTATTAACCGAGCTAAGTCGGTCTGTATGGGAGAATCTTGACCTTGGTCGTGTGTACAGACCTCACTGCGTTCGGTCTGTACTTACAACCTCGGTCAAGATTCTCCCATACAGACCTCCTGCTCGGTTAATAAGAGCTAAATATTTTCCAACATTTCGGAAGGCACGGCCTTCCTTCTTCAGGGTGTTACAGAGAAAATATATCCCTATACTGTTTAACCAGCCTTGCTAATTTCCGTCTACCAATTTCTTTCTCATTTCAAAATACTTAACCTCATCTTTAGTGATCTTGCTCACTCGTAAGTTTCAGTATCAACACAGATTCACATTATCTCTCATGTTGGTGTCACAGCACCATAAAACAGATGATGGAACGGTCAGTTACTGTGAGAAGCTTGTCCGTATAAAAAGGTTGAAAATATAAGGATACTAGTTTCTCGCTGGACCAAGTCATCTGTCCTTAATATATAGAGGTGACCCTAAAGAGCATATGGAGCATTATTTTTCGTGCCCAGAGCTACCCGTCCCTCTCAGCCGCGGGCCTTGTCAAAGAGGAAAAGCTGTTCATAAAGACAATTTGATTAGCAAGAGTCTTAAGACTAATACCTCATCCACACCAACTAAACATGTTTAATTAAACCAGGTTTAGAAAAATGAAAACTGCTACTCAGGCTTTTATGCAGGATTTAGATGAACTTAAACATGTTTTTTTTAATTTGTGCTGAATTTAAAGTAAAAAAGCATCAGTAAGCAGCTTTTATAAAGAAAACAATTTTAAACCATGTTTAACTAAACAGCTTTTAAACATGTTTAAGCTTTGGTGTGAATGGGGCATAAGATTATCGCTACTTCTGCGCCGTTTTCATTGCGCCGTGTTGATATCCAACTAAACCTGTTGGGCCTAAAGACCTTAAGTAACGGGTTTTGACAGGAACCCATTACTAGGAGCCTGCAACTCGCAAAATATGCCAATGCAACGACATTTTTACAGACCAGTCTAGTTTTAGATAATTTTCCCGTAAGATAAGCCAGTTCCAGTCTACATGAGCACCCTTCGGTAAGGATAAAACAATGTCGACATTAGTCGGTGCTTGTGATTGCAATTGGTCACTGAGGTTCCTGTGGTGATCTGGGGCGCTTTCCATTCGACAAAATTTTCCGGTTTGAAATTCCGGGTATTCCATGCGACGAATGGAACAGTATTTTCCGGTTCCTTGGACTAACCCGTTCCAGGTCAATGGTTTCAAGTTTCGCGCGGAGGACTTTTTTACCTTTGTTTACTTGCTTTCTGGTTGCTCGATCGACGACGCTGAAGTTGAAATAAACCATGTATTAGGTGAGGGTGACAATATAACTTTTATCGTAAGAATTTAAGAGAAGTCCGCGACTACATTTAGGGTACGATACCTTTTTATTTTCCTGACGAGTTCAAGAGTCGATTTCGAATGACGAGCGAGCTTTTCACAGCAGTTATGCTCACATTTCACGTAGCCCACAGGTATTTTCGCAGTACTCACTAAAGCATGTTGAGGCATATCCACTGCAATGATGTTGAACTAAGATATTTCAGTCGTTTGTCAGATTGAGAACTAATATTATGTTTAGTAGCCTTTGCATCAGCCATGTTGAACTCGATTTCCAGGCTCGGAGAAACTAGGCCCGAGCAGGAATGGTCGAATGGAACGGAATTTTCCGGTTATTCCGATTTTCCGGAGAAGAGGGTGCACTCAAAACGTATTCCTAAATTTTCGAAAACTTTTCCCGGAATTTTTACCGTTCCATTCAGTTTCGGACCGGAAATCTCGGAATTTTTGGCCGAATGGAAAGCGCCCCTGAATTCAAAACTAAAAATAGATCGGTCTGTGAACGCCGTGACAGGAATATGGGGTAGTTGCAGGCTTCTGGTGATGGGCTCCTGGTTTTGACAATGAAAATTAAAAACAGGTGTAAAATTCCAAAGTGAAGAATAGCTTTGGGGTTTGGTCAAAGATGACTTTAAATTCACTGAGAACTTTTTGCTAAAACTTCTGTACTGGTATCGTAATCGAACAGTTTGCGGTGAAGATCTACTTGTGAGAATTATTAAGAGGGAACCAACATTGAATTTTTAGGCCAAGAATTCAGCCAATCAAATCATGAATCTCCTCGTGCGAGGCCCCTCCAGCCACGCAGGACAGATGGCTCTGGAAACAAGAGTACTATACTGAATATAAAACCACTGATCGGTAAGGTGTGTTTTGATGACTGTTATGATGAGACTACGGAGTAAGAAGTCAGTAGAAGCAAAATTCTGCAGGATTATTTTAAGAAACCGTTGGGAGGAGCAGAGGAAAACTGAATTACCAGCCGCGTACAATAGACGAATGTCAATTAATAATTTCCTTAAGCGATGTGCAAAGAAACTGAAGTAATTCACAAAAAAATGATTCTAAACAGCAGCTGTATTAGGGGGGTTGGGGGGCACTATCTGCGCGCTTTGCCGCTATGGAGCCTAATTGACTTATAAATAAATTCGACACTTAAATAAAATTGTTATTGTCATTGTCATTGTCATTGTCATTGTCATTGTCATTGTCATTGTCATTGTCACTGTGACTGTTACTGTCACTGTCACTGTCACTGTCACTGTCACTGTCACTATCATTGCCATTGCCATTGCCATTGTCATTGTCATGGCCACGGCCATGGCCATTGCCATTGCCATTGTCATTGCCATTGTCATTGTCATTGTCATTGTCATTGCCATTGCCATTGCCATTGCCATTGCCATTGCCATTGCCATTGCCATTGTCATTGTCATTGTCATTGTCATTGTTATTGTTGTTGTTGTTGTTCTTGATGTTGTTGTTGTTGTTGTTGTTGTAGCCTGCGTGGCAGGCGTCCGAAGGGGAGGGAAAGGGGAAAGACGAGCGCATGAAGTGCGAGAACAGACGCGTGAGGATCGCGGTAGGGGACGCCTGCAAGGACGCTTTTGTTTTCTTCATTCCGCCCTCTAATTAACTATGCAAAACCCACTCAACTGTGGAATGTATGGCTGTCAAAATCATCCAATCAGAATCACATTACTTCTCTGAAGGTGCCAATGGGTTCTCGTATTTCTTGTTTTTGTTGTTTTGCACGAAAAATGAATTTTAAAATTTGAAGACCTTAGCTTCGGACGTTGGGAAAAGCGAGAAGACTCCGGGCCAAAAAGAAAGCAATTGTAACAATGTTTGTAGAGTTTGCCAGATAAATCTAAAAGTAACATATGGCAAATGTGTGGCTAAAGCTCGTGGAAATATATTCAAACCGTCGGAGAGAAAAAAAATATTCGGAGTTGTCTTAAGCGAATCTCTGAAGAGCTTTGGGATAACAGTGATTGCTTCTTACATCGATTCGCAGTCGGCCTGCAGTGCCTGTTCATGTTTCAACTGTACGCGACTCCGCCACAAGCCACTAAACTGCTACTCAGTAGTGTTCTTCTTCAATGATTGTTGAAATCGCTTATCTGTGACTCTTTTCGCCGATGCACAGACAACGTCAAATTTGCCCCCCTTCGATGTCTTCCAAACAAACTAGCTTCTGAGCTAAATATCAGACAGTAAATTTCATGGCCTCAACCTCAATAATCAGGCCGCTAACAATTCTGAAAAGAGGCGTTATTACTAACATCGGCTAACCTATGATGAATTAGTTCGAAACGATCTCTAGATTTATCCGCCTGGTTGAATATAAATGTAAGAAGACCTTAATGGTTTCGAATGACAGGTCGCTGACCAATCAGAAGGATGAAGTTAGGTAATTCATTAAATTTGACCAATCAGGATTTTTACGTTCGTCTGGTGGACGTAAAAAACAAAGAAAACAATAGCGTCCTTGCAGGCCGTTCCTTCTCCCTCCGATCCCGCGCTCATTTTGACTTTCCTCACTCCCTTTCTACGGCCTGCCACGCAGGCTATTGTTGTTGTTGTTGTTGTTGTTGTTGTTGTTGTTGTTGTTGTTGTTATTATTATTATTATTATTATTACTACTATTATAGAAGCCAAGGTACAACAACTGGTGTACGCCACCCGGAAAGAAAAGGATGATGGGCTGAAAGAAGAGCTTGAGGAGGTGAAGGCCATGTTGCCAGACAAGACACAGAGCCGTATACCTGGCCCGTGAAAGAGGCGCAACCAACTGGCTTACAGTTATTCCTCTCAAAGACATGGATTTTGATCTCAACAAGCGGGAATTTCGTGATGCTGTGAGGCTTCGATATGACTGGCCGATACCCAATCATCCGTCCGTATTGCGTTTGTGAGAGCATGTTTACAATGGATCAGCGTGGAGGCTTAGTTATTCAGCGCCACAATGAAATATGTTTCTCATTGCCAATCTGTCTTGACGAGGACGAACATTTCAAGGAATGGCAAGAAATTTCACCGACAATGACGTCAGCCTGAACCATCTCTAAGAACCATCTGTTTCTTTTTCATAAAAATTAGCCAATCGAAGCGCGCGCTAGCATGTAGCTATGTTGTATATAGTTTTATGACGTCACTTCAGTATTATTCAATTAAATTTCGCTCGTTCTCTAAGCAGGTAAAAACAGCTCAAAACGACAACACTCGCAACACATCACAGCATCGCAAATGTATTACAGATGAGTTTGAACTGATCCTTGAATTACTTCAAGAGACAAGCTAGTATTTTGTAATGACCAGTAGCAAGATCGTGCCTTACTGCAAGCTGGTGGTAGGACGTCCTAAGCTTTGCTTTGGTAAGTCGATCTTTCCGTTTCATTTCTCTTCGGTTTATGTCCCCAAAAGCCATGAAACAAGTTGATGACATGGACTACATGTTATCATGCCAATCAAGTTCTGGATTGCGTTTAGTTCACGAGCTACCAGCAGCTGTGACACTGTTGTTAAGCGGGTCGTCAAATTTTAGTTCTTCTTTAAATGACAGGCTTAAGTCCCTTGGTTCCGGGTAAATCGATTGATGAAACTCATGCACAAAATGATACTCAGTTATATAACAAGTAGATCCAGAGGTGCCAATTCTTTTATTAAACTACTCCGCGAAAAACGACTAAATGTGTGTTTTATTAAATGTTCGCCGTAATTAGTAAACTTTTGTTTTTTAAGCACCTGTCGATGTTATTTTCATTTCTTTAGGTTTGTCTCTCGCTGCCCATTTCTTAGTTATCATGTTAACAGCCATTCTTCATATTACTGGTTATGATATTATTCCGGCGGACTTCTCTAAAGTTCCTCTTAACCTCGAACAGGATGATTCCAAACTCAGAGCGGATGCCTGGAACTTTGTTGACCAAGACCCGCAAATCGATTTGAACAGTGCCTCGCTCGGCGTTCAAGGAGAACGAGCGGCGAAATACGACATGCTTCAATTGATATACGAGATGAAAAATGGCAACGTTTTCACCAAGGAGAACCTGAAGTTGATTCAGAAAACCGAACAAGAATTGTTTGCTAACGAGGTTTTTCGACAGAAGTTGTGTTTGAAGACACGGAACATCCAGTGCAAACAGCCCACTTCAATAATTAGGTTTTTCGATGGCTCCTATCAAAAGCTTCATCCGCTTTTAAACGATACCGAATTTGATAACATCCCCCGAGTTTTAAGCGCTGCAAAATCCAGGAACCACACGCGAGCAATCTTGGATTATCACCTCGGTAAAGACGCGGTCATTAATTCAAAAACCGCGACTTCGCCTTACACTCGAACGTTTCTTAGCCTCGGTTTTCCTTTTAAAGGTTTTCAAAGCACAGCGGACCGTCCAGACGATCAGTGGGACTTTGCACAAAAACATTCTGGAGAAGCATTTGCAGAAAAGCTTGATGAGCTTTACGAGTCAGGCGTTGGTGAAATGAACTTTTACTACAACCTCAAGTCGCTGTTTTTCGATGCTGTGTCCAAACAAGTCATTTTTGATCTCTTACTTGTGTTTGGCAGTTTAGCGTTTATTTTCTTTTTCATGCTGTTTCAGACTCGGTCTCTTTGGATTACTGGGTGGGGACTGTTCAGTATCTTTTCTAGCTTTTTTGGTGCTAACTTAATCTACAGGATTGTCCTCGATTTCCGATACATCGGTATTTTTCATGTGTTGTCCGTTTTCATCATTCTTGGCATTGGAGCTGATGATGTATTTGTCTTCTGTGACACTTGGCGTGCTTCAAAGGACCAAGTCTATCCAAGTCTGGTCAGTAGGTTTTCTCATGTGTACTCCCATGCAGCTGGTGCCATGTTCATAACATCGTTTACAACAATAGTAGCTTTCATTTCTAACGTGTTTTCCCCGTTGCTAGGCGTTTCGTCATTCGGTACGTTTTCCGCATTGCTTGTCTTTGTCAACTACTGCTCGGTGATCATATTCTTCCCAACAGTTATAATTACTCACGAGCTCTATTGGAAGGATTGGAAGTGGCCTTGCTGCAAGTTGTTCCACATTTTCTGTGACAGGAATCCACGGGACAACCAGATTTCACCGGCGACACTTACTGGAGACATCATGTTACAGGAGAAAACTTCTTCGCTGGAGTCTGTTTCAAGAAGTCCCACTCGACTGGTCTCTAGGCTCTTTGGAGGAGTTTTCTTTGACAAAGTAGTTGGCCATAAAGTTACCCGATGGATTATAATTGTTGTATTCAACGTGTTAATCTGCATGTCGGTAACGTATGCAACACGGATAGCGGTCGATGAGGAGCAGGTAATATAGATATCAGTCTTTGCCCTGTTTGACTGAAATCATAGTAAGAAAAGTATCTTGTTCTGAGAACCGTTTCTCCGCCGGTTTTCTTTAAGCAGTGACTTTTCAGAAGCAACAAGCAACTAAGGTCTACACTGCGCGGGACAAATTTGAAAATGCAGCTTTATTCCTAGATGGGCTTACCGTCCACACTAATACGTCACGAAAACGGAGCTTTTCGAAAACGCCTTTCAAACCGGAGAAATTTGAATAAGTGAGCTCCGCAGTTTAGTGTGGACGGAAAACATTTCAAAAAACGGAAAACTGACGATGACGTCACGATAATCATGTGATTTCGTTGTTCGAGTTTGACTCAAACATAAATTCAAAATCACCAGTGGCTCAGTGTTGCGTTTTTAATCTCTCCGGTGTAGGATAGACATTTTCCGAAACGGAAAACGAGGTTTTCAAATTTTTCAGCGTCTCGTGGAGGGAGCGTTAAAGTGATAAACGAAAAAGTTAAGTTTTAATATTTCTTTTGAAAAACCGACAGATTTTTAAACTTATCAACAACAGTAAAATTGATCTTCTACGCACTTTGTTAAAGACAAAGTTTTTCTTCAACCTTCCGTTGCTTTCGTCAAATTAGAAACAGTATCATTTGCCCCATGTCCCCAGTCCAACGCTTATAGACTATTTCATATTGGTAGAATTCTACTAGTATACTTATGCAAATGCTGTGATCTGATTGACTGAGCCATTGCACACTATCAGCCATTAGTGTGCAGTGGCTGGAACTCGTCTACGAAATAGCGACGTTTTTTCGTTTTGCTAAAGTTTTGGAGGAAAATTTTGATGAAAATGGATAATTAAAATCCTGAGAAGACTAAACGAAGGACATTTGCGGTTTCTTGACTTAAAAAAATGTTGAAATTATCGAAATAAATGATGCGCGCGCGTACACACTTCAGTGTTAAATGCCAATTCAATCTGATCGATTTTTTTAAGGCGTCAAGAAATAATTGGAAACCGTTATTTGAAGTAAATTTTAGAAAGAATTCTACTAAAACAATTAGATTATTCGCTTTCGATTTCTATGAGGTGATGGTTTATTCGGCCTTCGGCCTCATCAACTATTTACACCTCTTAGTATAAATCTACTAGCGTTCTATCACGAATGCTGCCCTCTCATTGGCTACGCTACTCACTTTCCATTCTGTGATAGATAGTGAGTAGCGTAGCTGCGTGCACTGGGGGCCGCTTTAATTTTTCGTGTTTTCGAAGTGTCTGTGAAGAGAATTTAGATGAAAGTTTTGAATGACTAGTAGATTTATACTAAAACAATTAGATTATTCGCTCTCGATTTCTATCGCGCGATAGAAATCTCGAGCTCATAATCTAAT
>JAHPZR010028440.1:0-2500 GCA_019787425.1 Platygyra sinensis
GTCAGACGATAAAAGAATTTGATGACGAAGGTTACAAGTATCTGGGCATTCAAGAGTTGGACAAGTTCAAGGAGAGGGAAATGAAAGATATATTCCGAACAGAAAACTTAAGGCGGTTCAAACTTGTCATGAAATCTCAGCTCAGTGGTAAGAACAAGATCAAAGCAGCAAACACTTGGGCTGTGTCGCTCATGAGGTATGGAGCAGGAACAATAAAATGGAATGAGGAGGAACCTCAGGAAATCGATAGGATGTCTAGAAAAATAATGACAGTTAATGAATAAGGAGCCACATCCAAGAAGTGACGTTGTCAGAATATACGTACCCAGAAAGAAGGGAGAAAGAGGACTAATCAGTTGTGAGAGCTGCGTGAGGAGAGAAGAGAGCAACTTGAGCTGGCATATGAGAAATAGTGAATAGGCATTACTCAGGAAAGTTGGAGATAGCAATGTAGTCAACATCTCAGAGGCTGTGGACCCAAAGGAGTAGAAAGTGAATGAGGAAAAGAAGTCAGAGAATGAATGGAAGCAGAAAAGAATGCATGGGCAGTATGTGAGAGGAAAGGAAGGTATTGACTAGGATAGAACTTTGCAGTGGATTGCATAAGGATATTTGAAAGGATGTACTGAGGCCCTGATATGTAGCGCCCAGGGACAAGCTTTGAGAACAAATTATATTAGATTTCATATCATCGGATCACATAGCAGAATCCCGTTTGTGTAGAAGTAAGAAAGAAACGGTGGCCCCTGTGGTGAGTGAGTGAATGCAGTAAGCTGGCACATAGAATATAAAGGAAGACACGATAACGTGGCACGGTATATTCATTGGTAACTTTGTGGAAAATGTGGATTGGAAAGAGTTAGTAGCTGGTACGAACAGAAGCCTGAGGAAGTGGTGGAAAGTGAAAACTTCAAAGTGCTGTGGGATTTCACAGTCCAGTGCGACCGGAAAATCGAGGCAAGAAGACCATACATTGTCTTTATTGATAAGGAGAGAGAGGTTGTCATAATTGATGTTGCCATCCCAGGCGATGACAGTGTGAAAGACGAGGAACTTGAGAAGGTAGAGTAATACCAACTATTGAAAGATGAAATTGCAAAAGTCTGGCACATGCGAAAAGTCATTGTAGTGCCTGTCGTTATTGGGGCCCTTGGAGCTGTGTCAGTGAACTTTAAAAAGTGCATGAAGCAAACTGGCATGAAAGTGAGTTTGGAAGTCATTCAGAAAACAGTATTGCTGGGAACAGCAAAGATACTAAGAAAAGTACTGTCTCTGTAGGAAGAAGGAAGAGAGAGACCTGGGACCCGTGGTGACTTGTTGTAACCCGCTCCCAAGGACTATAAACCAGGCCGAATATCCTGCACGAGTCTATAAGGAATGGCCATAATAGTAAGAAAATAAGAAAATAAAGAACTTGCTAATTACACTATACAAAAAAAATCATCCATGCCATAGGGAGATTCAGGCACTATGATACTATCAGAATAAGCCAGTTTGGAAGATTGATAGCTAAGCGCTTTTAGTGATATGTAAATGTTATAAATTTGTCGAGTGGAAAATCGCTGACCTAGATTGTTTTTGGCATGAGAACTAAGTACTGTTTCAAGACAATAGCGAGGAAAACGCAGGACAAAGCCAAAAAAGCTATGAATATATCCAGGAGCCATAATCGGGGACGGAGACCGTAAGTCTTGGGATGCGCGTGGACCCATGATATGGGACAATTTTTCTATTTTTAGAACAAATTGCGCCATCCTGACGTCATAGATCCGCGCTGATCCACGCACGTGTCTTGGCCTCTCGCGTGGATGTTGTCACGTTGTGTGATGAAATTGTGAGAGTTGCGAGATCCTCTTGCCGATTTTTCACAGCAATGGCAGGGAATAAGGCAGAGAAGAAGAAGCAGGGCTCTTCTATGTACTTTTATGCTCTGATTTAATGGAAAAGGTGTGTTTTTCAAGGTCGAGAATTTCTTTAATTTCGCGCTGTGAATGAATAAAATCCGCTCGCCGGCTAGTTGTACGCGTAAACTTTTGTGTTTGTTCTATAGAGTTCTGTAAGAACACTGTTTACTCCGGTATCGAGCTGTTAATTTGTGAGTTTGCCAAACAATGCTTAATCATAACCAAAACCTGTTTTTGATAGTTTCTTGTTGGTTCTGCTCGTTTGGCTAGTGCAAAAGTTTTTGTCTGACGCGTACGAGTAGTTCATTTGCATAGTGCAGCGCGAGCACTTTCAAGTCCGAGTCGGTGTTTTCAGATTGTCAAGCAAAATCGTGAAAAAGATTTGTTTCGTCGTCTTTTGTGCTGAGATACTACAACAATTTTCACTAACGTTCGCCAAAGGACTACTAACATCATGTGTGTTTCTTTCACATAGTGAAACTTTACGCTGCGAAAATAAAATAGACAAGGAGTTTTAACTCAATCGAAATCTTTATTCGAGTTTTGATTACAAGCGTCATCGTAACTTTTCTGATTATTTCTGCTGTTTTCACATA
>JAHPZR010028440.1:7500-12500 GCA_019787425.1 Platygyra sinensis
ATTCCTTTAAGCCCTTAGAAAGTTCTGTAAGAGTTTTCTTGCAGAGATTCCAAAGAATGTTTTGCGTTTTAAATTTTACAAAGTTTCAAAGTTTCAGCAGGCCATAAAAATGCATGACTTCGAACCTGAAAAACAACAGTGATTGTTGCAATCACTTGACATTTCCAGATAATCATAAAAAACCCTCAAGATGTTTGAATACGACTCTGTAATTAAAAATCTATGCACAGTTGCAATTTAGAACCGTTTCCGGCTGCTGGGTATACAGTCACTGCGTAAAAGAACTTTACAGTCCCCTGATCGAGAAGTCCACTTGACGAGCTAGCAAGAGCTCCTCTGTTATGTTCCTGAAAAATCGAAGTTTATCTCTCCATAAAGATCGATTCTTGAGATAACAACAAGCCAGAAAAACTCGGCAGAAAACCCCATGTAATACGTGACACTTACAACTAAAATAGCGGTTACGGTAGACTGTAGTTCTCGAAGTCTTAAATAGTGCGTTTCTTTGGACCATTTTCAATGTGTCTACAACACACTGAAGAAGGGCCGAGACCGCAATTGAATTCCATAGCTTTTCTAACCCGACAAAATACAGAGAGTGCCAAGACTTAAATTAAAAAGGATAGAAGTAGCTGAAAAGCGGAGCAAGTTAGGCGCCCTCATTAAACCTTTTTTTTTAAACCTTTTAGGCTAACTCTAGCACCCTTCTTTGTTAACGAAAGAAATTTAAAACAAGATTCACATGGAGTTATTATTCCCCTACGACATCACAATTATAGCTGCAAGAAACCAGTCATGTATGTGAAAATCATCAGTTGAGCTTTAGAAATGTTTTATTTAGTTGCCGCCTAACTTAAGCTTAGAAACAGTGAAAGTGAAGTTGACTTTAACCTTTTTGTAGCTACTTCTCTTCGTAGAAGAGAAATAGCTACTATGTTATCGAGTGTGTAAGTCCGTGAGTGGTCCAATCTTCGGATTGTGTTGGGAACATTTATCGATTTATCTCGGATTATCGGTTTTATACGATCCCAAACTCGACGAAACGCTTCCACGTCGACGATAGCGGAGGCCAATCTCGATGTTACCCGATCCATTTTCGTCCGCGCTCGTGAACGATCGACTACTTATCGAGTGAAACGTTCCAGTGACGTTGCTTTCTTTCCATGTGGAGCAGTGTGCATGGACTCATTGAACAGTTGGCGATTACAGGTGAGAGGATTTGTCGGCGGAGTTACAATGTTTTGCTATTTTGCACCAGTAACCAGGCACAGCTTTCAAGCAATGTGTACGGTGTCTTCTAGAAAAGACTTCTCTAAGTTGTTTGACGGTCTGCTCAGAATTTCCACCAGAAAAACCAACGCTGAACTGAGATGTTTGACTTCGCCATGATGGAGCGATTTGGGCAGCGAAACACCTCGAATTGGTCCACGTACATCATCTGGCGAACTCTTATTCGAGCTTTAAAATAACAGCAATTCAGCAAAAGCAGTCGGCAAGAACTCAGGCTCTTGTTTTAGCGTGAAAAATAAATTTGCCCATGCAATGCAGTGAAGCATGTGTGCAAAATTTTGGAATATTTGTTTGCTTTTAACTAGGTTTCTTCGCCCTAGCTTGAATGAAAAATTATTGTTATTGAACTTTTCTTCTGATTTCTTTCATTTGGTCCCCTGTGTTTGGGAATTTTAAATTTTAAAAGTGAATAGTACTTTCCACGCTGGATTTCACGCCGACCATCGGGCGGTTTGTTTATTTTCTTTATTCACTTTATTCAAATATATTTTGGAGTCTTTATTCAATTACTACAAGACAAACGAGAAAAGAAATAAATGGGCACTAATAACACAGTTAAGATACGATTGATCCCTAAATAATTGGCTTGTTTTCGTCTTTTTGATTCACAACTTTCATCCCTCTTTGGCCGTATTAAATAATAGAATTCCTTCGTACAGAGAAGAAATAATTTGATTTCTTGTTTTTAGATTGATTTTTACACGAGTTCTTCGCTTTTATTTTCCGTTGTTTTCTCAAATATCAGCCGTAATAGTACAAGAAAGGAAATTGTGTTGTATTGGTTTTCGTTTAATGCCCTCCGAAGTCAATTAATTCATTTTTGCATATTGAATTTCTCGGCTTCCGTTGGACATTTTGTCGCGCGATAAAGAAATAACATCATTTCTTGTGTATCAGTATGTCTTCCTGTAAAGTCAATTTTGAACAAATTTTGTACCATATCCTCACAAGATTCCAAGAGAATCACGTTGTTTGGTTAAGTTAGTTTTCATGAAGGATCAAGTTATTATGTTAATTAAGTTAGTTTCCATAGAGGATCAAGTTGTTATGTTAGGTTAGTTTCCATAGATGATCAAGTAGTTTTGTTAAGTTAGATTTCATAAAAGATCAAGTTGTTTGGCTAAGTAATATTGTGGCAAATGTTCAATTATAAGTTAAAGGGATGCATATTTCCACATGTTGAAACTGAAGAGCTCTATCTAGGAAAAATACACTTCCATTTCCTGTTAGCAGATAGATCTATACCCATAGATTATTTTAAATTGTTATTACCAAAGGCAAGACCTATTGGACTACGTGTTTAAAATAAAATTGTTGGCTTTCATCTTGTGGTTTTGGATCATTTATGTCATATTCATTCGCTAGCTATATGGCAAAAACATTTTGTTCAACAACATTTCATTTTTTTTTTCCTACTTTCATTACTGTGCTAGCAGAGGTGTCTTATCTTGTCTTTTGTATTTCCTGGTTTTTTCATGATTGTCTTACCTGTTCCCTAATTAAGACAGCTATGAAAATACTGCGAAACATGGAGAACTCTGCTCGTATACTTTCATTCGTTTTGCACTTCGGTATTTCCCACCAGTAACCTCATGTCCTCTCAGAGGCCTATAATTTTTTAATTGGTCAACAGACCAAACAATAAGTTGCTTTCCATTGCAGTTTCCTTTCTTTCTCTCTCTCTTTTTTTTTTTTTATTTCCTTCCTACAGAAGTAGCTACATGTAGTCGTCGACTACCTATTTTTTTTCGTGTTGGCGGCTTGTACACTGACTCATTTGAAGCAAGTAAGTGTTTCGGAAAATAGCTTAGGCATCGCCTTTGCATGTTCAAAATTCAACATATAGTAAGCTACTCTTGGTCAAGGATACATTAGGTGAAGAACAATGAGTTGAATTGACATGCCAATCTACCCAAAGCGTCACTTGTAGAGACACATGCCTGAAACGCGAATGACTAATTATGCACGTGCGATAAGATTTTGACAAAGCGCATGTTTTTTTTTTTTACTAGACTCTTGATGTCAGAAAGGGGACGAAATAACCTCGTCTAGCCCGTAAACATAATTTTTATTTCGTACAGGGGACCGGGGATGCTTGCCTCGTCAGCTATGCAAGATCTTGAGTAGGGAAATAGCGCGTGCATCGCAAGCGTGCGTTTAAAATCGCATATTTAATTATCCTTGTTCTTTCGTTTTATCAGGCGACAAAAAAGATAAGATATAAACAGCCATAGGCCCGTGTTTTGCCAGGAGACCTAACGAAGGAAGCTCCTAAATGGTGCGGCGTGGTAATGTTGGCTGACAAGTATGTCAAATTCGCTTGAATGATTCCAACAAATTGATATGGTCACATCAATTACGGCAGGCGGGAAGATTAGTTAACTCGCGCTAGCCCCAAGCAAAGTTTTACCAGGGTTAACGGCTTGACTCTGAAGACACAATCTTCTGGATAAAGCTAAGACTTGCCGTTGTTTTGAACAATATCGAAAGTGTAACATGATCAACAAGAATCTATTATCTTTGTGCGTTCAATTGCGGAATAAGTCTAAATCCGAAATCAAAATCGTTGCTTTCGAGGAAAGATTCAAGATAAAACTCTTGTAATCTTCAAAGCACAAAGTAGCTGATTATATCGCCTTCTTTTAGCAATCTGTTGCTCGTTAACTATACTGAACCTGGGTGTATCAACTTATCCAGAAGTTACATTAAATCGTCGCCCCTGACCCAGTGGATTTCTATTGTCGACTTTGCTTTGGCGGATGGGCGCTCTTTTAAGTCAACATTCATTCAAGTTGTTCCAGTGCAATTGCCGTTGAATTTAGGCTGAATTTAGCTCATACAACAAGACTCCTCTCCGTCTAGTGTACTGGAAATATTCTTCACCTTATCGCACTCTACCGCACCTGTATTCTTTTTTTTCTGTTGAACTGAACACGCGGTAACTGGCAACTTTTAATACAAATGCACGGATGTTTATTTGGAATCCAGACAGACAGACAGACAGACAGACAGACAACCTTTATTTAAGCACGATGAGTTAAAAAGCTGTGCAGCTTGTGGGGTCGTGCGTAAATACTAAAACCTAAAGATAATCCTTCTTTGCGTTCGTCGATGAATTTTCCTGCCAACTTTTACAGACATAGAGATAACTGAAAAGAAGCGCGTGCCCTCTACTTTGGGAGTTAATTGAAATCGTACCCTGGGAGCTGGGGGCAGAAGCATGGGAACTCCACTTCAGTTATGGTAACAGCGAAAGAGGTAGTCGATGTAGCTTTTAGAGGTCAAAGTTTGTGCCTGTATTACTCAAAGTGTTTATTCGAAAACACGCACTCTTAGAGTTATCACCCAGTTATCTCGGTACCTTCTGGGCCCACATGCAGGACAACATTATATTTTTGTAGGTTTTCAAGAGTCCTTCCTTACTGTACGATAATCATCCCTGCACTTTTATATTTGACTCTCCGCACAGCGTATTTTGGATTACTTTTTTTCGCTTCTCAAATTCCTGCAGATGCAGTTCAACCAAACGCATGTTCCCAACGAAGCCACAGTACAAATAAATGAACCCATGCGTCAAATGTACTACAATCAAGTGCTGCAACAAAATTGCTCGACCTTCCCCGAATGTTCTGACGTCTGGTACACACTGCTAGATGGAGAAAGTGTGGAGCAACTTAAACAAGAGACCAAGCAGACAATGAGCTACCTGT
>JAHPZR010028440.1:17500-25000 GCA_019787425.1 Platygyra sinensis
AAAAATGTCAAATTCTGTTTTAAGGCTACTGCATTAAACAATGCGAGCGAATTTGCAAAATTCGTTTTCTACACTTTTTTCCCCTCCACTATTGTTGTTGGAACACAAAAGAACCTCTACAGTGCCGCAACAATGCAAAATTAAACTATTACAATTGACAAATAAAGCCGAAGAAATAGAGCTGTGTAGCATTTGGTCGTACAGTTATACAAAGCACGGAAATCCGCATTTTCCTGACCTGAAAAGAATATTAACTATTGTACTACATACAATACGGCTGAGTGGCTTGAAACAACAGCTGACAGAATAGCACGATATTACCTGCGACCGCTATTACCGTACCAATTAATGTCGAAGCTAAAATTAATTTTGACTTCAAAGATAAGTGGCTTAAGTGGTTTTAATTCTCTTCGATCATCAAGTGGCTAGTCTCGCAAGGGTACTTCTGATACCGAGTTATCTTAACTGACACGACAAATACTTTCTGAAAAAAACCACAGTGATTGTTGCAATCACTTGACATTTCCAGATAATCATAGAATGCCCTCAAGAGGCTTGAATAAGACTCTTTATTATATGGCTAGTGTTATTATATGGCTAGGCGATATACCGCGCGCTCTGACTGGCTAAGTGCAGCTTAACGCCAGGGCATTATTCTCCCATAATGCCCACGGGCCAATTATGGATTATGCAAATTAGGAAAGAAAACGAAAGGTATCCAAAGCTAGGCGACATTTGCTTTATTTACATTGAAAATCGTTGTGATACAAGACGATGAGTGACGATGAACATTCAGAGGGTTAATTATATTACTATTTTAAGGAAAAAATGATGTTACATCGGCAAATTACGAGCGAGTTAATTGGTCATGAAGAAAGTGAAATGTTAATACATTAAAGAGCAAAACCACGAAAGGAAAGGAAAACTGCCAGTGAAATGAAAACATTTCAGCGATATTTGTCGTCAATAAACAAAGGAAGCATGGTAGGAGTTTTGGACTTACGGGCTGCTGTCCTTGACCACTTATTCGCAAAGTTTTTTTATAGATATCGGAAAACGGATGGAGACGATTATGAACCTGATACCCTGTCGGGTTTGCAGCGAGGTATACAGAGGTCCCTTTTCGAAGGCAGGTCTCCTTTCACTGTCCTTTCACCATTCAAAAGGCAGTTGGTGACACCGAAGCAATACAGCAGTCAACATCAACAAATTCTCTTGTTGTAACACACGCTAGTTTAAACCTCTTCAAGGACCATCACTGATTTGAACAGCCGAGCGAATTTTTTTTTTTCCGTTGTGGGTATTCGCAGCATCTCTGAGTGCCAGTTCAAGATCTTTAACGGGCCAGTAACTATAATCCAGGAACCTCAGAAAAGGCAAAGAGTTTTCATCGAAAGTGAAGACAAAAGGTAGTACTGATTCCGTTTAAACTGTATTTTCTTTTGCCGACACAGCTCCTACAGACATGTCCAATATACACAAACTAAAGATGTCCGTTCTTTCTTCCAGTTCATCATGGATTTCTGCAGAAAAGTTATCATTATTATTATTATCATTGTCATTGTCATTGTCATTGTCATTGTCATTGTCATTGTCATTGTTATTGTTATTGTTATTGTTATTATCATTATTAGTATTAGTATTAATTTTGATGAGGCGAGCTCGATAGCTCACTTTGGAAAAGAGTGATAGCCAGGGGACGAAGTTGCGCCGCAAGCGCTTATAGGATTATTTGGGCGGGACGCAGCCCAAAACAAACATGGCGGACTAGTGCGGATTGTCATAGCGTGGATTGAGGTGGTGACAGCGTGGTCTTACCAGAACTATAGATAGCAATAAGATCGAAATTATTGTTTTAGACGATCAAAAGTCAAGAGAATTGAGAAGAATTCGAACGGCGTGTTCCGCTGTTTATTTATACGATGTTGTAAATAAATACACGTGAATGCGGACATGGCGAAATGAGGAACAAATAGTTGAGAAATAGAATAAACGACATCACACAAAGCTGGGAGTTCTGCAGTCTTTGATATCGCCTTCGAAAGGGAAGGAAGCAAAAAAAGAAGTTATTACAACACGGGGTATTCGTTTTTGGTCACCCATCCAGATGCGAACCCCGCCTGACTGGGCTTGACTTTGCTGAGCGGACGAGACGTGGTATAGTGACTCTCAACTTGGAAAATGGACCGTCTGTAAACAGTGACAATTTTGATGCTACTGACTTGAGGAGTGGGGTGAATAGGGGTATGCAGATCCGCCGATCCATGTTTTTTTTCGCCAGATCCGTCGATCCGCCAAAATTTTTGTTCAAATCCGAAACCACAACCACACTCGTAAACAGAAGCGTAAAGGTTCAAAGGTAAACTGGTACATGTGAATGCCACTGTTAATTTCACCCAAATGTAAAGAAGGCAACATGCTTGATGACTACAACACAATACAAATCTAATAACAGTCTCACGCCTGAGTTTAAATGAACTTATTTCGAAAAAAGAAATAATTTGCATGAACTCATTCAAACAATCCGACCAAGGCTGAAGAAAGATCTATGATCCAAATTTCGTGTAGGACCCAAGATCCGAACATAAGACACACACTGAAGACAGGCACAATCCGGAATCCGCGTGAAAAATTACAGCTGATCCACGACCCACTGTGTTTTCAAAATCCGCCAATCTGCTCGATTTACAGCAAAAATTTACAATCCGTGCGATTTTTAAGGCCAAATCCGTCGATCCGAAAACCTATTCACCCCTTTCCCCCTACCCTTCCTTGAAGTTTTAATTCGTAGGTTAACTTTAATTAAGTTAAAGCCCACTGGCATTATGAAGAAATAGTGCAAAAACGCAACGGTAAGAGAATACAAGAGGAGATGTAACGCCGTTGAAAACATTCATGAAGTTATCGGTCCGAGAGACCGAGTTATCCTCGTCTGAGAGACCCGGAGACAATAATAAAGAATTAAAGTAACGATTCTTAACCCCTGCTTCTTGTCCTATCACCAAAGCAAGTTATAATTCTCATTTTCGTTCCTCTCATTTTTACGCTCTTTATTTTCCCAGCCAATATCATGATTTTTTCTCTCTTTGTTACCTTTTCTCATCTTAGAAATTTAAAATAAAGATGCAGTCAGAGTCACTATACCACAAGGACAGCACCACGTCTCGTCCGCTCAAAAAAAGTTAAGAGTGAATCCACGATAGGACCAGGCAGGGGTGGCACAAGCTATCTCGCCAATTTAGATGAAACTTTGCCAGTTTGAAGGGAACCACTTAAGACTACTTCAGTCAAAGTTTAAGGAAATTCGATCAAAACCGGGGGGAGTTGACCACCACCCCCTTCAGTCAAAGTTTAAGGAAATTCGATCAAAACCGGGGGAGTTGACCACCACCCCCTGTATTTTTTTTACAAAAATGACCAACAATCACTTTAAAAGTGGTCAAAAGTATAATGCTCTACTACTATAAGAATTTAACCAAATATTTTCAAATTTTCAGCGAATGATGTCCTACCTAAAGACAATCTACTGTTTACGTTTCGTTCTTCTAGACTAGTTCTTATTTACACAAGTTCAGCCAAGACCCCCCCTCTCACCCAATAGTGAAAACTGTTAAAATACCCAAAGTTTAGGCCCAAATATCTCCAATGGCGGAGCATGCTTCAAAAAACGGAGCATACCGTCTAAAAGGTGGTACTACATACTAACATAATCTGCAAAAAAATCTTTGGGCATTCACTGAATTATTCCACAGGAGGGCTGCAAAAATGTCGTCCACCAAAGTGTACGTACCTCTATTTTTTTTTTGTTATAACACCCAAACTGCATGGGTAGTTTTGACACGGCAACGGAGGAAAGAATGCCACATAATGGTTATATATCACACACTTCAATGGACTAGAACCATATCTATCAAATTGCTTGAAAAAATTCGCTCACCACAGCGACCCATGTCAATGTTTTTCATTATAATGCGCAAATTCGATAATTGTGACACAACAACAGACAGAAAATGCCGCAAAATAGTCACGCACCATACACTTAAATGAAATAGAAAATTGCGATGTAATTGCTTGAAAAAAAATTCGCCTACCACAGCGTACCCACGCTACCTTTTTCATTATAATGCGCTAATTTGGTAATAATGGCAAAGCAACAGACAGAAAATGCCAAACAATGGCTACACATCAAAAACTTTGATGAAATAGAACCATTTCAAAGGAATTTTTTTCTCAAGCAACCAAAATAACAATAGGCAGCTTAATGATGGCTTTTAATTTTATATAAGTGAACTACGTGATAGGACTTCAGTACTCTTCTCTGAGTCAGACACGCCAGTCACAGAACACTATCAAAATGCTTACCTTGTGTGTATTTAAACGTTAGAATGATTGCTTAATGATATTTAACAATTTTTTCATGTTTTAGCGTGCACTATCGAGTTATGGAGCACGCGGGAAGTTTGGAGAGCACGAAAGAAGCGTAAGAGTTGCCCGAGGCGATAGCCGAGGGCAACTCTAGCTTCTTGAGTGCTCTCCAAACTTCCCAAGTGCTCCATAACTCGATAGTGCACAGCTAAAAGCATGAACCAATTGTTTTATAACATAGCCGGTGGAATTGTGCATAAAATCCTGAAAATCGACGCGAAAAAAACACAACAATATCAGAAGTGATTGTTCGCGGTAAGCGAAGTATTAAGCAAAATAGGAATTGGTTTTATTTCAATTTTTCTGTTGAAAGCTCGAGGTTTATATTTAACAATTTTATAACGGTAAAACTTAAGCTTACCTTTAAAAGGTTGAAACAGACCAGTTTGTAATTTGTTTGGTTTTACCAGAGTGTCTTTCGGACAGTGAAGCGAATCGTGACGGCGCTGATGCCGAGTTTACTTTTCCGTTGTTTTTTCTCTAGCCCACTGTACTTTTCCGTTGTTTTTCTCTAGCCCACAAGAAAAGGCCGGAAAATTGTGTTTGTTTTGGGACTAGTGGGCCGAGTCTCTGTATCCATCATTGTAGCGAAATATAATATTTTTCCCCGCGCTGACAATGGTCGCTCGCGCGAAAAAAATTCTGGCAAAGCGATTTGCTGGCGCCATCAGCGAGCACTGTCGAGATTTGGAGCACGCTGACGTACACTGAATTTGATTGCGTGGCTCTGCTAGCTATGTTATAATGGTATCTGGGCTATTAGGTCCATGACAAATCCTAAGCCCCAATTCAACATTTATCATCGCCAGAACATTATACATGTACTCCAATGTTTGGAAAAAAAACAAAACAAAACAAAACAAAAAAAACCAGGGCAATTCGTTCGCATCAATTTGTATTTTTAGGGCGAAACTTTGTTTTGTTTGTAGTTATTATGGAAGATCGAATCAAGCTATCAAAAGACAAAGATGGGCGTGTTTAAAACACGAAATGGCGAAATGACGAAATGGTACTAAAGATAAGAGGCGAAGTTATAAGATATTACCGCTCCAATAAAGGTTGTAATTGTTGCCCAATCTATTCTGTTAAGGGGCGGAGCATTTAATTTTGATTTCAGGGGGAGAGGGGTGGGGGTGTGGACACTTTGTTCTGGAGAAGAAATTTTTTCAGCCTTGGTACTTGTAATTGTTTTGTTTACTAATTTCTTTACAATTTTTCCCGTGTTGATTTGCATAACTGCACTGCACCACAAAGCTTACTTTGTGTCTATTTGATGTAAACATCCCACGTCACTCCGTTTCAGTGCAAAGTACATATTTGCCAAATACGTACTTTTCGTACTTTTATGTCATTTCATTATTTCGTCATTTCGTGTTTTAAACACGCCCTACAAAGATATATGCGCTTACCAGGAAGTAATTTCCAGCGATTATTTTATAGCTAAACGCTCCACGTTCGTCGTTTTAGGCATATTAGGCAACCAACATTGAGTCGCAAGCAAATCAATTTATATTCAGCAGAGCGAAGTCTTTTTGATAACGTTTTCTGTGTTAGGATGCGAAGTCAGGCGAAGTCAAGCAAATGCATTATACTTTTATTAGACAAGCAAAAGCAATTTTCATGCCGGATACAATCATTCTAACGTTCAATTACACACAATGTAAGAATTTACCATAGTGTTGTGTGACTGGCATGTTTATCTTAGCGAAAGGGAAACGGTCACGTAGTTTACTCCTTAAACCGCCTATGGTTATTTTCATTACTTAGGTAAAAAAGGTCTTCGTCTAAATGGTTTTATTTCATTAATGTTTAAGAGGGAATGTCCACTAGGACTGAGCCATATCGAAAATATGTGGCACCAGGAGCCCATTACGGTAATGGGCTCCTGGTGGCACATGATGAAAAATCAAAATTTTTCATATTCTTCCCAGAGATAGCCTATGGTGAGTCTAGAAACGTGGTGTGATTTTGTTCTTGAATATTTTTTTTAAACCCGCCAAAAAATCAAAAAACCGTTACGGTCCCACGTCTGATCAAAAACACGCAAAATTCAGTGACTAATACCTTATCATAAACTTCGCTCTGTTTAATCCACGTCAAAATAACACTCCATTTTGAGCCTGGAAATTTATTTTTGAGGGATTTATAAGTCTTTTGAGGCCAATTAAACTTCTGTGGGTTAATTTTCAAGGTCACGAAGAGCTGCTTAAGGTAACAATTAAATTAACGATTAAAAATTATTACTAACGTAAATTTAAAACATCATAAGCAAAACGCATACTTAAAATAAAACGTCTTCAAGTTACTTTTAAAAGCATCAAAACAGGCACAGTTCCTTAAATGTAATGGCAGGTCATTCCACAGCTTTGGTGGGCAAATGGAAAAAGCGACTTAAAGAAGAATTGCTGAATCACTGTGTTACGAAAAGTTGTGGCGTGACTTCCGTCAGTTGGAACATTCGAGTGTATGCTAATTTGATCTAGAAGTTTCGTGCATATTTAATTAGCCTTGTCACAGTGAATAAGCAATTTATTTTAGTCGTTTACGTCTGCTGCTGTAAATAGTTTATATTGTAATGATACTTTATTTAGTATAGCCGGAACGTTCTAGACGTTTTGCTGTAAAGTATATAAGTAAATCGCTGTAGTGTTTAGATGGTTTTATTTCCCAGGAGTTTTACAGTAGTGTTTACTGAAGTGTGACGAAGGTCGCGTGTAATCGACAGAGGTCGTGTTTGTGAAGTGTAACAGAGGTTACGTGGATATTTGGCAAGAGGCCGTGTGTTTAAAGTCAAGTGTAGTTACAAGCCTAGCGTGTGCTTGTAGAGAAGTCCTGTGTGGAAATACTGCGTTCGTGTGGATTAAAAATTTCCTGTTGTGTTTCCGGAATCCCTGAGTTCTGATTAGACTACAAACTTCTCCGACCACTAAAAACATTCGAACCTGTAACATTGGGGGCCTGTCCGGGAGAGTGGAATTCAAGGAACTGTTTGTTTGTCTACCGTTAACCAGGAAAGGATCACAACTTGGAAGGAAGTAGCTGTGCTGTGGAAAAAGTTGTAGCGAGTGAAAGAGC
>JAHPZR010028440.1:32500-35497 GCA_019787425.1 Platygyra sinensis
AAATGAGAAAGTCCGTAGCTGGTCACGTGACCAGAACTTGATTTTTAAAATTATGAATTACCGTTTTCTGACACAAATTTTGCACTTAAACTTCAAGGAAAATGTTGAAAGACGATGTGGTAACATTTATATCACATCTGAACGTAACTATCAAACATTTAACAAGACATAAGCAAAAAGTAATTTTGGCCGCCATGTTGGAGGGCAAGAGTATGCCCTCCAACATGGCGGCCAATACAAATCATACTACTTTGTTGAAAAATCGAAGTACTATAAAATATCTCCCTTAAATGCCTATTTACGCTGAAGTTGTGTTTCAGTGAGGACGGACGAAGACAAGTTAAAAACGCAGCTAGCTTTTAGAAAAAGTTTCATGTGAGCCGTCTTGTTGCCTTTCATTTAGGTCTTGTCCATACAGTCTCTTCAGCTGACTTCAGTGAACTTGATCGATTCTGAGCAGCACAATTGTCGTCTTGGTGATGATAGCCGCGTAAACAAAAATCGTGTTTCAGTCATATGACTTGCACCAGACGAATATATAATCTTGGAACAAAATAATACTGTTATTTCAGATCTTACCTTCACATTTTCCTTTGACGCAGTTTTCAGAGGAGCTTGTGCAAGCAATATTTCAGAGAAAAACTGTCTCGCTCGTTCACGATTTCCTGACATTTACAACTCAGGGAACTCAGGCAAACTCAAAAACTGAACACCGCGACACAAACTTTTCCCGCCTTTTCTTACATTCACTTCGTGTAGATCTCACTGAAATGTCCACATTGACCAGTCTAGAAAAGCTCATTATTATTCATTCAAAATATTTCCTCGTTTCTGATTGGTTAAAACCACACGCATAATTCACCATAACCAGCTGCTGTTCACCAAATTTGGAAAGAATCCTCGTCATATTGAATCAATGGCGTCAAAAGTGCAGCCCGCAGAAAATTATTGAACCGATGACGTCAAAATGACGTCAAAAGTGCAGCCTGCTGCAGATTATTGAACCGTTGACCGAGAAAACCTGGGGACGAGATTGTGTTATTTTTGGCCGTAGCCTCGCAGCTCCTACAAGCTCTAAATTTCATTGGCGAGGATAGAGTCGCAGCCCTTTGGTTTACGGCTAGGGTCCATTGTTTCTGTTGTTTGTTCTTTTGTTAAACCTCAAGGGTGGTCTCCAATCAGATGAGACCTTGTAAAAGCTGCGAGGTGACCCATTTTTGGTGAGCAGAAAAATAAAGAGCGAAATGGCAAAACTCCTTTAAGAACGGGGAAATATTTTGAATGAATAATAAAGCAATTATTGAATTGGGCTTTCGTAGGATATGAAGAATTCTGCAGATCTCGGAGGGTGTTATCCACTTCGGCCTTCGGCCTCTGTGGATAACACTCTCCTTGATCTGCAGAATTCTTCATATCCTACTCAGCCTCATTCAATAATTGCTAATTCCCCCTGTTGGCTGCTTATATCAAGAGAACTTAAATTTTGAAACAAACAGAGGGCCCCGATATTTGTTTAGGAACAGGAGGACCTACCGTGATAAACCCCATATATAATTCCTTAAATTATCTGCTTTTAGAAACATTATACTGAACCATTCACTTATCAAGTTATTTTTTACAAGGACCACCATGACGAAATAGAAGTACCGGATCCTCTCGCTGTAAAAGATCTAATCAGCATAAGTTGAATGAATAACTGACGAAAACAAGCAAGGCTAATTAAACAGTATGAGCCTGAATATGTTTTCCAATATTTCGGATGGCGCGCCCTTCGTTCTTCAGGGTGTTTCAGAAAATGACTCTAGTTGAACGTTACAAATTTAATACTTGGGAAATACGATATATTAATAATAACTTTATCATACACAGAATTCAAAAAGCTGGCACTTATTTACATTGTGTATTGAACGGTTTTGATTTTTATTTTGATCTATTTTGAAAGGCGTGACACTGAAAACCAGCAATTACCAATATTTTAAATTTGTAACTTAACTAGAGTCATTCTCTGTAACACCCTGAAGAGGAAAGGCTGTGCCATCCAAAATATTTGAAAATATATTCCCATACTGTTTAATCAGGCTTCCTTTTTTTCGTCTGTTATTATGTATGGCAATCAATGTTAAGGGGCAATTTGATGTACGTTTCATGATAAACGCACTTTTTAGTCGACAAGGATTCAATGTTCCTAGCACACAGTGTTCTCGAGGGCACGAGTTCTGTTTTAGGAGTGCTAGCTTTGCTCTCATTTTCAGTGATAATTTGGTACTCAGCAATAGAAAGGTGATTTCTGCATTCCACTGACTAAACTTAAAAAAAAATAGTTGGGTCCCAGTACTCGTTTCCGAGAAAAAAAAAACCGACTTCTCTCTCGCAAGCCAAGCCGTTTAGTAACAGTCATCATTTTGTGTATGTTGTGTAATAGCACGTGCTCGCGAGCGAGCGGCCGCCAATGACGCGAAATCGTGCGCAGTAGGGATGCGCGATGTCATTCTGAGGTTATTAAGACGCCTACAAAGCAATAGCCCTTTTCACGGTTAATTTTTCTTATTTGCATTACAATGAAATCAACGTGAATGCGAGGCAATTTCGGGCTAAAAGTGCGAAATAGCCCGAAATTGCCTCGCATACATGCTAGATTTTATTGTAATGCAAATGAGGAAAGCTAACCGTGAAAAGGGCTATTCCAGCAAATACCCTTTTTTGGATAGGAGAGGATTATATAAACTAGGCGTCGGGTTTCTCATCCTTGGAAACCCAGGGGCTACTAGCCGGGACGATTCGATATTTTCGGACGAGCGATATTTTCAGGCGAAAGTTTACTTCAAGAGCTGGAGAGCCCCTGGGAACTTACTCTTACCGAACCAGGTCCAGAAGTGGTCGAATTCCGTCCGCTGATTGGCCAAAAAAATATTTTTCTGGCCAGTCAGCGAGGAGTTCTAGCCAGGTAACTCTGTCGCCTTCTTACACGAAGCAGTTTTCTTCATCGATCGACCTTGT